>VZRS01007379.1:251972-297068 GCA_013398055.1 Ifrita kowaldi
TGGCATGGGCAGGGTCCGGCATGGCTGCGTGTGGCACAGCACACAGAAATGCACTCAGGCTGTGTCCAGGTGGCTGTGCTGAGCCTCGTGCCTGCACAGGGATGAGAGCAGACAGGGGTGTCGCTGGCTGTGTCTGAGCTGTGAGACCCACAGGCATTTCTGAGACAACTTTGTCTGTCTAAGCCGTTCCCTGACCCCACGTCAGCCGTCCGGCAGGCTCCCCCCTCCAGATGATGTCAGGACAAGCCCCTCCGGGTCCATCACAGGGTGCACCTCCCCTGCAGCTCAGGGGCACATTTATGACCCATTTGGTCCCTGTCTGCTCCCATCAATCAGGAGGGAGGTGACTGCAATGCTGCTGTGGCCTCAGTGCTGCCCAGCAGTTCTCACCAGCCCCACGTGCTGTGCAGCAATGCAGGCACGTCACGCATCGCTCCAGAGCACCCTTCCCTCTGGACAAGGACAGAAAGGCCCAAATGCCACAAGAGGGGAAAAAAAAATTTAAAAAAAGTTTAGTTAAAAACAAGGGCCCGTTTTTTTCCTGCAACTAGAACTTAACTCCCTGAGCTCAGATGATCTTTTTCTGAACTCAGGCTCCAATTCTGGAGAAGTCTCAGTTCCCCGCTGACTTTATCCATGTCATTCAAGCTTTTCAGGACCATATCAACTACTACTCAGTGCAAACAACTCCCAACTCCATTAGAGAAACAAAACCATGAAAGAGCATCTCTGACTGGATTTATGCCAGCATGGCAGCTCTTAATGCCACAATCATGTTAGCACAGGCAAACATGATCCCATGAAAGGTGTCGTGTGCCATAGTGCAGAGTTTTCAGGTCTTCAGCGAGGCCACTGGAGCTATTAGCAGCTGGCAGAAGATGACAACCTTCAGGCTTTTTCATTTCCCTGAGGAATATGATCACTTCAGACTAAGCCCAAAGGTTGTGTTCATAAGGCCTTCCTGAGCAGTGATGTGCATCTCAGCCACGAGTGTTGCCTCTAAAATATGCAACACACATGCACACGTACAGTGTTCCTCCAAGTAATGGCCATACTTTCCTCACTTCCACCCTCAGGAACAAGGCTGTTGCTCAATTCCTTCCCAAACCTACCAGCAGCACTTTACTGTCAATATTTCGGAAAGCAATCATGTCAAACAAAACCATCATATGGGTAAATACAGAAAGTTGTGGTGTTTACAGGCCTCAGGTTCTCTTAGTTGACCACCCAAAAACACCTCATGATAAATTAAGGACTTTCCTTCTGATTTTAAATGGAAATATTATCACCTGGTAGCCATGCTCCCCTCCTCATTGCTTGGAGTACATATGGATTTTTCCCTGCATCTGTATAGAAGCATCACCTCTGGGGGCACTGGCAGGGTTTTTAAGCCTGTGACAGATAACCGTGTCCCTCCAATTTCCTGGCTAAAAGCTTCCTAAATTCACGTAGCTGAGCACTCCAGGGAGCCAACTGGGTAGCAGTTTGCTTAATAAAAGTTGCCTTTATACAAACATCTAAATCCTATTTTCCAAGAACCGGCAGGGGATTTTCAGGGTGTAATCCACCTACTGCTGACCCTCCACAGCAAAGAAACTTCTCACTTGCTGGGTGGGATTTTTTTTCATTGGAGAGCAGCACAGGCTTTTTCTGATGGTGCTGGCAGAGGGGAATGTGGGAATGGGGGAACGCCTGAGGATTGCCACAGGCAGAGGAAAAAGGTTGGGCAGTTTCTTCCATGTCTGCTGAACAGCCTGTTATCAAAGACAACAGGATAGAGAAGGGATTGCTGAAGAGGCCGCAATTCTCTGAAATTTTGCTCAGGGAAATGATTGCCATGTTCAATGTGGAAGTCTGAATCAACAGACAGCTCTCTGAAGGACCTTGGAAAGCCCTTTTTTTTGTTTCAGAAGGAAATTCTCCTATGATCCTATCACTGTTCAGAGGATCTGAATTACTCCCAAGTAAGCCCTGGGGATTCCCAGCTGTGCTGAAACATCTCCATTCTGATGTGAAAGTGCCACTGCCTCACCTTCCTGCCACAAGAAACAGTCACCTGGGTGAAAATGAGGCTGGTATGACAGGAGTGATTAAAGCTTGGAACAAATACCCATCAATGATTCACAATATTTGAGGAAGATTTGCTCGTCTCCAGGGCCTAGAAAACCACCTTGTGCAAGGCCCCTTTTCCCAGGAAGAAATTCACAGCGGGCCTTTAAACCTCTGAAACATATGCAATAGATTATTAACAAATGTGAGTGGAAGGGTAGCTCAGTTTAATGTCACCTTTGTATACACACAGGCTTCCATCCTTTCTTCACAGAAAGATTATCCTCCCCACAGATTGATGCTGGAAGTCATCCAAGAATTTAAGAACATTCTTTCATTCACAGGTGTTTTTGGAGCTTACAACAGCAGTGCTTATTCTGGAAGATGATGAGGGAGAGAATTGCCTTGGACCTCCAATCAGCTTTTGCCCATTTCACATCAAATTGCTATCTGATAATACTCAGTGAAAACTGGAACACTCTAATGCAAACAGAAATGGCTCCAGCAGCCAGAAGAAACACTAATGACACAAATTAAATGGAAAGACACTGAAGCATGCAGTGCACCTCGCTGTCCTGGTGGACACGCTGAATGTGAGCCAGCAATGTGCCCCCGTGGCAAGGCAGTCAGCAGCACCACAGGCTGTGCCAGCAGGGCAGTGCCAGCAGGGCAAGGCAGATGTGGTCACTCAGCACTGGTGAGACACATGTGGAGTCCTGTGTCCGGTGCTGGGCTCCCCAGAACAAAAGAAAGGTGGATGTATTGGAGGGTGTCCAGCAAAGGGCCAGGAAAATGTCTAAGAGAGCCGGGCACTTTATGTTCAGGGGAAGGCTGGGGGAGCTGGGGATGTTCTCTGGAGGAGAGAACACTCAGGGAGACCTTATCAATGTGTATTGATACCTGAGGGAGGAAATACAGATGACAGGGCCAAACTCTCCTCAGTGGTGCCCGGGGTCAGGAGAAGAGGCAAAGGGCACAAACCAAAATACAGTAAATCAGCACCCACCGTGGCTCTTGCCTGCTCCCACAAAAATATCCCACGTGGCAGCACCATCACAGCATTGACATTGGAGAAAACATCTCCATTTCTCACCAGGCCACTTCCCTGGGCTTAGAGACAGGGATGAGAGAGTTCCCATTCACCTTCCTCAGACATCCAGGGCACGAGGCTGAATTCACCAACAAAGCTTCAGCAATGGCACAGAGAGAGGGAGAATGTCAGAAAATGCATTTAGCTACTGACAGCAGCCTAACAAAGGATCACTACAAAGGCACGCAGAGCTTGTGACAGGGATGCAGGGAGTTAGTCTGGGACTGAGGGACCTTAGTTACAACAGCAGGGTGGAGAAGTGGAGCTGGAATCTATAGAAGGAAAAGAAATTATGACCTGACTGAGTGATATCTATTCCAGAGGGACTGAGGAAGGAAAAGAAACTACAAAACTACTTAAAACTGTATCAAACACACAGAATGAGGACCATGAAGTTAAAGATGTGGAAAGGTCATGCCACAAAGGAGTAGAGGTGGAAGTCAAGAGAAGCAAAAATAAAACAACTGCAGTGGAGAGAGCAATGAGAGAGAGCAGGATAAAAAACGCTGGACAAGAATATTGACAAGTCAAAAATATCAATTCTGTGCTTCCTTAGCCAATAAGGTTGACACCATGGGATCTGGGGAGGATGGAGGAAGCTCAGAGATGCAACCCACAGTTCCCTCTCCTCCAGACAAAGGCCAGGGTTTGCTCACACCGATACAAATATTGCAGTGACTCTGCAAACCACTTTTTACTGCCATGAGCTTCTTTAAATGGCAAAGAAAAATGGTCTGTGCCACCAAGATTTTCTTTTATTTCCTCACTTATTCACCCCCAGCAGAGCCCCACTCAGCCCAGATATGCCTCCACACTTCTTGCAGACCAAGTGAGTGCCTACATCAAAGGGAGAAAAGGGAGAGGAAACCCACAACATTTTCTCCTCTGGGACGGCTAGATTGTCTTAAAGCCAGTGTTGAGCAAATGACACAAGCTGCCTTTTCCAGCCTGAGAGATGACCTCCTCTTTCCTCTTCATCTATTTCATTAGCTCTAAATTGTTCCTATTGCCAAGACATTTGAAAGCAAATTGCCAAAAAGCTTCAGTCGCTACCCCCAGCATCTGATTCCCCAACAGGACTCAGTGCCCAGTCCGATTCTCATCAAGACATGACTTGAAGGCACAACATCCTAACCAAGAGACACTGAGAGGGAGAGGCAGAACATAAGGCAGGAGATCTTTCACATAAAAACCCCAGCAAGACTTAGTAGAGTCTATTCTTTTCATTCAGGGACCACTTCCATATTCATCTGGACCCAAAAACTAGGCCAAGGAACAGGAAGAAGCAAAGAGGGGGTGAGCAGAGGGTGAGAACACAAGTGTCTGCTATCATCCTGTGTCAGTGTCTTTGACAGGACAAAGCTTTGGAGAGGGTTTTAGCCACAGTTGAAGAAAATGCTGCCCCAGTGAATCACAACAGTGGGAAAATTAATTAGCTACTGTTAAGTCAGCTGTAAGCATGTACAGCTCTGTGAACACCCAGCCTTTTATCATTTTTACTGAATCACAACACAATCTGCCACCAGAGTCTTCCCAGACCAAGGCCAGGACTGAAATAGCAGGGCCCCTGGCTGTGGCAACTGAGCTGCCACTGTGGATGTGCACAGGGAGGCTGCAGCGGCTGAGAGGAGCCACTCCAGAGCCTGCTCAGAGGGATTGCTGCTTCCAGAGGAGCTTTCTGACTGGAGTAGATGCAACGGCAGGACTCAGAGGGTGAGAGGAGTGCAGGGTGGAAGAGGGAGAAAGAGATGATCTTGGGGTTGGACAGACTGTGTATTTCCAGGAGAGCCAAAGAAGTCAGAAGTGCCAAAGAAGTCAGAAGTGCCGTCATACCTGCAGGTCAGACCCAGGGGACAGTAACTGAGCTGTGGGCTGGCTTTGACTTGCAGGTGCCCCAGGCTGGAGCTGAGGCAAATTTGCAGATTTGATCAGGAGATCAAAGAGAGCTTGGCTCAAGCTCTTTTCAGCTAAGGGAAGAGACATGTCTCTTGTCTGTGACTTGAGCCTGACTACAGAATTGCCTCCTCTTCAGAAGAGACACACAGACAATCCTGATTTGCACTGCTTTGGTGAGGGTCAGCTGGCTGTCCCCAGCCCTGGACTGCACAGTGCCAGGATGTGTGTCCAGTCACACACAGATGTTGCTCTACATGGAATCATTAAGGATGAAGAAGACCTCCAAGATCACTGAGTCCAACCTTTGACCAAACCCTACCATGCCACTAAACCATAACACTCAATGCCACATCCAGTCATTTCTTGAATGCTTCCAGGGATGGTGACTCCACCACCTCTCTGGACAGCCTGTTCCAATGCTTAACCACCCTTTCAGTGGTGAAATTCTTCCTGATGTTCCACCTGAACCTCCCCTGGCACAGCTTGACATGCATCAGAAACAGACTCACAGGATGTTATTACTGGGTCCAGAGTGGGATCCCCAAACTTCCAGATTTCTCTTGTTGTGCTACTGAGGGCATTTAGTTGAAAGGGTTTTTTAACGCTTCCTAGGCAAGCAAAGACGGGCTTCAGTTGCCTGTTTATCTCAGCCTGCCCTGCCCCTCTCCCCGCCTTGCTGCCTCACTCTGCCTGCAGCTGGGTCCTACAGCAGCGTGCAAATGTGCTGACATGCAAAGAGCGCGTTCCCCCACGGGCAGGAACCGTGCTGGGCAACGAAAGAGCCACCCAGCAGGAGCACCAGAACCTGCCAATTACCTTGGCACGCACCGCGGGATCAAACGGGGCAGGAGCATAGCGGTGGGTAGAGCAAAGCTGAGCTCTCCTGGCAGCCCCTGCTGTCCCCTCGGTGCTGCCTGGTAATGAAGGCATTTTGGCCCGCAGGACACGCAGCAGATGGGCTGTCACCCAGGGGCTGCGCCCGCACCAGCCGCTCCTCGGGGTGCCAACTTATTAAGGTCGGTGTTTTACAAACGCGATCAAGGAAGCGAGCTTGAGCGGTGTTATGACAGCAATAAAAGTGTGTCCTGCTTCATCAGCACTTTGGAAAAATTAGTTTAAATGTCCTCGGTGGCAAGCAGTGTTTAGTGCTGCTCAGTGCGGGAGAGGGAGGCAGGGAAAAGAGACTACACAGGGTTTTTAAAAATAAAACTCAAAGCGAGTTTGGCACAATGAGTAAATCACAAGCAATCGTCTCCTTACAGTGCCCCGCTGCATGAAACTCCTTCCTGAGATAAATCAGTGCCATATCTAGCCAAACACTAAAGCAGTGCCAGCTCCTGCTGCATAGTGCACCTTACTCCAAGATATTCAAATTAGCACCTCCACCTCTTCAGAGAATTGCAGTATCTCACCTTACACTGCACCACCACGTTCTACAGTGCCTGATACCACTGCCTCATCATGCTTATTGTGCATCTTTTTTTTCCCTGCTCTCAAGTCTCCACTGCAGTGCAAACTCCGTGATGAACCTTAAAATCAATTCCAATTATAGAACTTGATTTTCCCTTCATCCAAAATGTTTTGTTTCTAGATAGACCTTCAAATTCTGCTCCAAAGCGTGTTTTCTCTTCCTCTCCTCTTTCAAAAAAAAAACTGGATCAGATGATTTACAAATTTGCGTAAAGGTCTAGGGAAGCGGAAGACAGGAACGATATATATCCTCACAACTTTTCTTAAAAATAACCACACAGACAAAAAAACCAATAAACCAAATAGCATCATTCAGAAAAAAAAATGCCTCGAGGCTTGAAACTAAGCAGTGTGGCCCCAAAATACCAGTTTGATTTAGCTGGAAAAAAAGGGCAGCCGAAACGAAAGGCAAACAATTCTGCATCAGGTCTCCAGAGCATCCTTCCACAGCCACTGATCCGGCTCCCTTTCTGCAGGGAGGAGAAATCACACCCCCTTATTGACCTCCCTGTACACTCTCCCTGCCAGCCCTTATAAGTTCATGGTCTGCTGTCCCTGGGCTGCTGCTGGGCCAATTTGCATGAGGGAAACTGTAAATGTCACACCGAAATACTCACAGTGGTATTCTCCCAAAGCAAATAAAGCCTGGGACCAGCAAGCAGAGAAAATTACGCCCACAAAGCAGTCATAAATCAGCCACATTCCAGACACTTTGGAAGTTGTGTTGTCTCACAAGTATTTGGCAGATTCAAAGGCTTTTCTTTAGACAAAATCCAGTGTTTTCTTACCTCCCCACTGTGAAGTTAGAAACCTTATGGTACAAAGGGTGCTGTCATCCTGATAACAGAGGACAAGGGACACCTCCCTCTTGAGGTGGGAAATACAAGCTTCCCCTTCTCACTCACGGTAGTAAAAGGCTGGAAAGTCCACACGGAATCATTTGGGTTGGAAAAGATCTCCAAGTTCACTGAGTCCAACCATTGATCCAGCACTGCTATGCCACTACTAAACCGTGTTCCAAGTGTCACATACACATCTTTGAAATCTGAGGTCTCAGCCCTCTGCAGGTGCCTGTCACGCTCTCCAGAATGAAATGGGAGGTGGTTGGAGGGCAACAGAGATGCTTTGGAATCTAAATTTGGTGGACTGAACTTGGGGTGTGAGACATCGGCTTTTGATGTGAAGTTTCCAAGGAGTGGGGAATCCCTCCTGTCCCTAGGGAATAGCACTTAGTACCGCCCTCCCCAACTAAAAACAATCATATTTTTAATGGAAATTAACCAAAACTTGTCTACATACAGCTCCATTGCTGCTGAGGGACCAGCAGACTCTCCACATCAGAGTCACAAATAAATAATTCCCACTAAAATTGCCAGAAACCACTTGGCCCCCACTATGACAGCAGAGTACACCATCTTTCTGTATTTCCTTTCCTCTCAGCTTAGCCCAACACATTTGCAAAGACTGAAACTCTCTCACTGTGGCTCAGATAATGGCGAATAAGAAGGGAAAAACGTATATCAACGTGCCCAGTCTCTCCAGGCCACGCACAGTCAGGCAGAAAGAAAGAAGGTGTTTAATACGACCCTGGCAAGGGTCAAAACTATCTTTGATAAATCATTCACTCTCCTGGTTCCTGGGAGTTGTTCTTCCAGATCAGTGATGTTCTGGGTGAGGTTTACAGTGGATATTTTTCCCTACTCAGTGCAAGATCAGCCAGCTCTGGCAGACACAACCTGTGATGGCTCCAGCAGCAAAGACAGAGCTGAAGAGGGGGATGCACTGCAAACCTCAGCCTGGTGGTCTCAGGAACAGGCTGGGACAGTGCAAGGACAAGCTGGAGCAGGGCAGGATGGGTCCACCCCGTCCCTCACCAGAGGGGAGATTGATTTCTCTCTATGCATCTGAGCAAGCCCAGAATGTTAAGCAGCTTCTCTTCCCTCCCATTTCTTCATCAGTCTTTTTCCTCAAAAAACCCAATTCTCATGTCAGCCTTCCTTACACTGTTGTCCCAAGCTGTGTACCTAGGCTAAAAGCTCCTGAGAGCGCGTGAAGGCACAGGATTAGATTTCAGCAAGCAGCAAGCTGAGACTGTGATCACCTTGTGCAGTATACAGTGCTGGGTAAGTGATTTACACAAAACCAGTCCCAAATTACAGCAAGGATCACAGCTGTGCCACTTGGGTAATGCTGAACCATGCTCCACTTTTATGGCCTTTCCCTCCACAGTATTGTGGTGCCCAAGCTAAAGAAACCACCCAGATCATGGGAAAGTGAATTTCAGGGTAACTGGATAGGAAAAGAAATAAAGAAGAGGGAAATGTATGTGTGTGGCCTGGAAGCTGCTCACCAAACCTCCAACCTTTTTCCCAGTGTGCCGGAGGGTCCCAAATGTTTCTTTGGGGGGAAAAAACAACCAACCAACAAGCAAGCAACAACAAAAAAAAAACAAAACAGACAAAGCCAGAGAGCAATGAATCCATTCCACTTTCCCCAAAACTTCCCAGCATAAAAATCTTGGCACAAACCCCCTTCATGGAGCTACTGTACTGCCTTCAGCAACCTCCTGACAACTCTAGAGACATTCAGCTGCACCAGGGCTCCTCCAGCACAAGGGCCTCTGCCAAGGAAAAATAATTTCCTCGTGTCCTTCCTCTCCCTCACTGTCACATTCCAAGCAAGCAAGAGCTTGGCCCAGAAGATGTTGCTGTGAGGAAGGAGCTCAGGCAATACAAGACTGATTCAGCAGCTTGGCACCTCGCACAGAAGCACTGGGCAAACATGACCTGTATTTGTTGGGAGAGAGGAGACTCAGAGGTGACCAAGGTAAAACATAACTCTAAAGAGAATTCATGAGATGATACAAAACTATTTAGGGCTATGTCAAATGCGGGAAGCAGGTGGCATAAATGAAAGAGCTCGGGAAAGGTCAAGCCTTGGAGGAATTGAGCGAGGATCTCTTCGTGCGGGGAAGAACCGATCTGAAACGTATTCTTGCCAGAGGCAGCAGGGAAGAAAAATCAAGTAAATAGTTTTGAAGGAATTGGAGGATGGAATTCATCTCATTTTAAGCATCAAAAAATGAAGTGTGTAACCTGGGCCTGTCATGCAGGCTCCCTCAACAGCAGAGAGAAAGAAAGACACTTTAGAGGGTAAGTAATCCTGGCTACCTGTGAAAGTGCCTGTTAGCATGGCTCCAGGAGCTGGCTCAGAGATGAGGTGAGGAAAATCCCAACCTTAATCACTGCAGAGCTCCTGAGAAGGTGACAAACATTTGCCAACATGAATTTAATGAGGTGTCTCCTTGGAGTGGCACCCCACCAAGTTTTAACAGAGACTATGTGGATGTGAGGCTGGCCATGTGCCAGCTTCAGCTAACCAGCAAAACTCAGCAAAACCAAAACAAAATAGTCTTTACTAGCCTCTAAATACCTGGGGGTTTTATTTAAAAAAAAGGAAAAAAAGATGGAAAAATACAAGGAAAGTTGATGAATGCTAATGCAATAAATGAAGAAAATATATTAACTTCGATTCCTCTTTGCCTGGATCTATAGTAATTTCAGAAGGAGATCGGGTTATGAGATAAATTTCAGTTATTCCTAATAAAAGAAGAATGCTACATTTTTTTGACAAGTGTTCTTCAGTATGCCACCTGGGTAGTTCTAGTAATAGGTAATAAAAATGAAATACGATAGGATTTCCAAGAAGATCCCAGCAGTTAAAAAGGGAAATGATTTCACAGTTCCTCCTTAGGAGGCGCCCAGATTTCCCGGGGATAACAAGAAAGCTTTAATCAGTCCCTTTGCAAGGTGTGTAGGGGAGGTTTTTACAGGATGTGGCTTTATACCTGTCCTAGTTGTAGCTGTTACCCAAGAGGCAGCAAAGTAAAATCAGAGCACTTGGCTGGATGAAAGTCACCTGCCTGTACAGCTGAGCAGCAGTGGGAAGGCTGGAGTAGGGGATCACAGAAGGAAGGACAGGGTGGGTTTCATTGGGAGCACCACAAGCTCAGCAGCTGCAGTTGTCCTGGGTCTAATTCTTATTTTGCCTATGCAGACAAACATGGTTTGAGCTCTCCTTGACCCATGGACTGAGACTGGTTGCAGACCCACCCACACTGTTCCAAAGGCAGCCTGGTCTTGCACAGCCCAAATTCCCTGTGAGTTCCCCTATTTGTACAGTGCCTTTATTGGATGCCATGAAAGCTGGCTGTGAAGAAGGAACATACTTGAGATGCTTAAACAAACCATCCTTCTACGTTTTACCTCTATACATTAAGGCATCAAGTGAATAAAATGCATCAAACCTGCTATTTCTTCTCCTGGGCCAGCTTCTGTTGGCCTCTGCATTTTGTGTGAGTTTCTCCTTGCTTTCCAAACACATTTCCCCCATCCCAGCAGAGCTGCTCCACCACTAAACCCCCAGCACAAGGAGACTGCAAAGGAGCCAGGGGGACCCTCTCTTTGCTGTTGTCTGCAGCCAACAGAACAGGAATGCTGTAGAAAGCAGCAGTGACTATGCAATGCATAAATCATGGGGACAATATTGTCTCTCCTCCCTTTGCACAGATCCCATATATCACCATGACTCAGTGCAGATCTCCCAGTGGGAACTAATTCCAACTTTTAATGCACTTTCCATCTGATTCCTCCTGACAACAGATGGGTGGCTGTCCTGAGATATTGCATTTTCAAAACAATATATTAAGAACCTCTGTGTTTCAGAACAATTTGGTTTGGGGACCCACTACTAACCCCATTTCAGTGGTTCGAGTTGTGCATTTCACCACTGACAAGATAAAACCCCTTCAGTCCAATGGCCGTCATCTCTTCCCTTCTCCTCTACTTTTTCTGGTTGTATCACCCATTTTCCTGGATGTGATAAATCATGTAAATTTAATTTAGAGATTATACCCCTGGCTTTGGAGGCAGACAAGGTTAGCTCTGTGCTTGCAGCCTGTAGCCCACTAATCATATAAAAGTCCTCCATTCCCACTTGGCTGGAACTGCTGTTGGGGAGTGGAGGGAAAGCAATATCTATTCTATAAAGTGTTTTGGATTTTTGTTGGACACTTGCAGATGGCACCCTGGCCACTGTCCAAACTCATGCTGCTGCATAAGGATAAATCCTGAAGGTTTTCACAACCCCACTGTATTACAAGCTTTATCTCAGCACTGTGAACCTGGTGCTAGCATTTCCAAAGCCTTCCCATTCTCTCCAATCAGTTATAAATTTCTTTCGGCTCCACTTTTCCAAAGACTGAGCAGCTCCTAAGTCCATAGCACTTCCTCCCTGTGCAAATTTGCTGCCTCCTTTCTGTATGACTGGAGGCCAACACTCCTTCCCTAAAGAGCTATCAGATCTGCAGAGGACATGCAAGAAATAGGGGAATTTCTGATATCTACAAAAAGCATCATTCCCTGCCTTTAAGGAGTTTTTTGGCCCCAGGCTGAGGGTTACAAGCACTGACCAAGTACATTATTCACACGAACTTTCCTTCATCTATAAATTCCCTTTCTAAGGAAACATGTAGCACCAGCAGGGGATTAAAATCAGTTGTTTCATGGGCATCCCGGGTGGTTGTCTTTCATCTCCTTTCCTAATATTTCTGTTAGGCTTGGGTAGTTTTTATTGGCTTTTTTCTCTTTGCTCTTTCTCACGCCTGAGCAGTTCTTGGCTTCAGCAGGCACAGAAACAGCAGTTTCATGACATGCATTTTTTAATGTATCAAAACATGTTCTTTTGATCCATTTTTTAAAAAGCAAACTCTGCTCAGCAAAGGTTAATAAGTTTCCCACATCAGCTGGATGTAAGAGAGGTCCAGACATTGCTGAGAATCAAAACTCTCATCTTCAGAAGTCTGCAGGGCAAAACCAGAACCTTCTCAGATATTGCCTAAGCCACAAGAAACTGCTGGAGCCTCTAAGAGATGGCCCAGAGTGTTCTTTAGTGCTGAGAGTTTGGCACGTCTGAGAGAAGTTGCTATGAAGTTATGACAGTTATAGCAGCTGCCCAGAGAACTCACATTAGCAGGTTTCTATAGCTTTCAGTATCACACACACAGGGAACACGCTGGGAGCGGACACAGACCTCAGACAACAAGCACATCACACTCTCCTTGTGTAGCAGCTCAGCATTTGCACATCCAGCACTAAAAAGAAATTGTCTCCAGTCCAAAGCCTGTGTTCTCTCTGCTGGGTGATCCTTATGAAAAGCTTAAGGTAGGGAAGGAACAGCATTTCAGCCAGCCCTGACCCCCCAGGATCCTCCAGGTACTGGGGCAGGGCAGTGCCCGCTGCAGCTTTGCCAGGACAGCTGAGATGATTTGCAAGCAAATGGCACGTTCTCCTTGGCCTTTCACACAAACCAAGTCATGTCCCTCATGATTTTTATCAAGTTCTTTAGAGCTTCAGTCCACACTGAATTTAGGCATCTCAGCTTGTTTCAAACTTTACAGGCAAGAAGCTAAAAATTCTTTTATTATACTTCTTTCCCTTCAATTCAACAAAGAAAATGTTGAATGTATGAAACACATTTTATTTTACCAATCCCAAAGTGGATTTCCCTGGGATCTACTTATCTACTTTCAGAGGTATTGTGACTTTTTAAAGAAGTATTTGACTGTGAAAAGAAGGAGACTTACCAGACAGGACTGGAGGGAGCACCCCACGGGTGGGAGAAGGCTGGGATTGGAGGCAGCAGATAATTTTGCAAATTTTGCACCTTGGTAGATGGCAGAGGAGCAGAAGAGGAGTAGAGGGCCTGGAAAGCAAGAGGAGGACATTTTCATTTAAATAACCACACAGCAGATAGGAACTGGACACGTATATTAAGCATAGTCAGGGTTTTAAACCAAGCCCAGAACACCAATTTAGAATCATAGAATTGTCCAGGTAGGAAAAGACCCTTAATATCATGAAGTCCACCACTAAAACATCTCCCTAAGCATCACATCTATATGTCTTTTAAACACCCCCAAGGATGGTGACTCCACCACTTCCTTGAACAGCCAGTGCATCTCAAAGACAGCTCCTGGCATCTTCTCACTGCACAGGTCACAGCACCACTGATCCAGATGTTCCCTGAACTAGGCTAATCCCAGATTTGTTTCAGAAAAGTTTTATGGATGTTGCAGTTCGTTTATTAACACTGGAAGGATGATGCAAAAATCCCAAAGCCAACAGAGACTGGACAGAGAGCAGTGCATGACCAGCCAAGTTTGCCAAGAAAGCAACACGACAATTTTTATCACAGCCCATCACAATTTTTCATGGTAGTGATCAGAAATAAGTCAGTTTTACAGCAGAATTGTTCTCAGCTTCTGCTTTCTCACAGCAGCTGATGTCTCACAGAATCCTTTGGAAAACCACTCAGCCTTGCAGCTATCACTGCTTTTTCTGTCTTCCACACTCCTCCCTTTTTCCAGGAAGGAAAGTAACCGAGTCAAGTTCTGTTCTTTTCCCTTGACTTCACACTCAGCTCCCCAGCAGCTGCAGATGGTGTCACCCATGAGGGAAGCTGAGCAACAGCTGGAAAGTGGCAGCAAACTCGAGGGACAGGATTAGGAAAGCCCTGGGCTCAAGGAGGGCTCAGAGGGGACTCCAGAATTCTCTCATATTGCCACTGTTGATGTACAAGGAAAATAACATCTCTTCATAACACTGAGTCTTTCTGTTGACTGCAGTGTCAACAGAAGCAGAGAAATGTTTAGAATCAAACCAAACCAGCCTTGCTGCAATACCTTGTGTTTTTTAATACAGAGAAAAAAATCAAAGGAAAGATCTCTACAAAGAAAACATCAGAAAACTGTGAAACCATCCTTTAAAAAATATTGAAAAGAAGAAAATTAATCACATTAAGCATCAAAAATTACTTTTAGATCCCTCACAGGGAGGCTGCCATGACCTCAGCTCTGAAGATACCCACAAAGCAAAGTTAATGTTATCCAGCCACGCTGGATTCCAAAGGATGCTTGTACAGGATGATACTGAAGGAGGGGGAACAACATAAGCAACAAAGAAATTCCTTGCCTAAAAGCCACTCCATATAAAAATATCATCTTAAAACTAACCCACATTAATTTTTAAAGTGGAATTTTAAACAGGTAACTTTAAAAATCTGGCATAAGTCTGCCTCTTTCCAGTTCGGCATTTAGAGACTTTCACCTATGGAAATGTTCTATTTTGAGGAGCAGCTCCGACAGCAATGAGGCTGAATAAGGATAAATTTAAATTAGTCAGAAAAGCATCATGCTTAGATGAGAACAAGGTCCTCCCAGGAGGTGGTGTTTAACAGCCTCTGCCATTGCTGCAGGAAGGACACTGTTCTGCATTGTTCTTTATAGGAAAGTCAATAGCCTGGAGAAAGATAGATTATTGTTCGTTACATCTAGAAGAGCTTTTATTAAAAAAAAAAAAAAAAAGTGTCATATTCACAGAACATTTGAGGGTAAGCTGATGGTTTTAATTTCCCCTCTAGCTCATTTCCAATTTTGGGGAGAGCTGGTTAGAGAACAGAGTTGTCCATGTGAATGCATGAAAGTCACAGAGCAAAGGAAAGGGAGTAGCAGCTCCCCCACATCGTGTCTTGAAACCACTCAGCCTTCCAAAAAACAGCCTCAGCCAGAACCCTGCACACAGCCATGGCTTGTCCACTGATGGGAACGGAGCCTGGTTTAGGGCAAAGCCCTCAGAAGTCAGGATCACTTTATGATTGTGTGTTGAATGCTTCACAGAAACCAGCAGGTGAAGGTGCCAATCCTTCATGCTATTCACCCCTTCCCAAGAGCTCCCTGTGACCTTTAATTCCCCTACAAAGAGGCACCAGAGGGTTGGTTTTGGCAATGACATGAACAACTCTCCCACCACAGCAGTTTCTCCTGAGCCTCAAACCCTCCTGGGAACCAAGAGTGATGCTCTGGACCAGGGGCAGGAGAGCACAAAGAGCCAGGCAGGGGCTCAGTACGACAGCAATGAGCAGGTGTCGGGTAAGGGAAGGCAGGAAAGCCACATAAAGAAGAAATCACCTTCATTTTGATTGTATTTGTCACCCAAACTTGCTGAATTTAATTATTTGTCCCATTACAGGGTGAATTGTCCAGGTAGAAGCTTCCTGGAGAAGAACTTGTACTGCTAAGATGCTCAACTCTATATGACGTTATTTAGAAGCCAGCAAAAATTGTCACCCCAATCTGTTTTGTATCCTAAACAAAAACACTGGTGTAAGGAAACAGTGCTTAAGGTGCCTGTAAATGTTTTATTCACAGGAAAAACAAACTGCTGTAGGAAATGAGGGACAAACACGCATATGTAACAAAACCCAGCTCGGAGCTGTGATAATTCTTAAAGCTACTAATTAACTGAACATGCCAAAAAATCCATTTCTATAGTAGCTTCTGCCCTTATGAACAGTCACAAATTGAACCCCAAAGTTTGATGGAGGAGAAAATTTTACATATTTTTATTGCTAGAGGTGCTGAGGCACGGAGCAGTGAAATGCTCACCATCTTATCTTGGTGTTCCTTTCCACTCCCTTCCTTCCTCTCCAGAAAGCACGGTGAGGAGACAGGAAAACCCTTCCCTGGGAGGCTGTGCCTGTGGATCAGTGCAGAATCAGTGAGGCAGAGATGTGATGCATGGAGCACAAGCAGGAGTCCCACAGGGGAGCACTGAAAGGGAGCCAGATGCCAGCAGCTGTCACGGACAAAGCTCTACATATGAGAACACACACAAAATCTGCACAGGGCAATAAATACGACACATTCCCTACCCTGGAGCGCTCTGGAGACTCAGTATTTCAGAAGGAACACGTCTTGTTTCTACTTTGCATGTTGGATAACTTGGGAACAGTTCTGAGAACACAATTGCCTGATCCGGACTCTTCTGTGAGGCTCCATGGGTGACGTTTGCCTCCCAGCCAGGGCACTGCTTTGGACTTCTTCTGCTGAAGCAGAGTCAGGAGCAAATATTTTCATTTAAATTACTGTATATTCTCCCCTCTCTGTCTGTGAGTCCTCACCTCCAGGTTCACTGACACACACCCATGTTCCAAAGGGAATGCTGCATCTGTGGCAGCAATACCACGTCCCTGTGCAGGCAACGGCTCAGCTCTGCCTAATTACTACAGTATTAACTCCTGAGACAGAATAATCCTCCCAAACTCCATTTTCCTCCACTCCAGGACGAATTCGTATGGCCTGGCCTTTTCCTAGCAAATATTTAGCATCCCGTGTGCACATATTTAGAAAGAATTCCTCACAAATCACTCAGCTGAAAGTGATTTCCCCCGAGGAGGGATGAGAGAACAAACACGTGCCAGCTGCGAGCTGCACTGTTCGCTGCACTCCTGGAAGGCACTCGGGTGCCACGGAGCTGGGAGCGGCACAGGAGCCGAGGTGGGACACAATTACCCAGCTACATTAAATTAATTTTCATTCTGTTTTCCTATCAGGTTCACTGCTGCAAAAACAGAAGGGATGAGGTTCCACGGAGGTGGTTTACAAGGTGAGAGAGGACGGCAGAACAAGGTAAAGAAAAGTGCTAATGCCAGTTTTGTTGTTTAATATTCATCTTTGCTTTGTTTCAAAACTTTTGCACATCAGTGGCTTTGTACGAGAATTTCTGCTTATGGCTGTGAAAATATTACTGCTGCTTTTTTATATCTACTTTGTGAGAGTTTAACTGGTCTCAGACAACACTGGCTGCAATCTTTTCATCTCAACAGATTCGCTGTGGGAAAGCTATTGGCACAAAACTGATTTCTGTGTTTCAGTAATGTTGTATCAATTTAAATGAAAAAAACCCTGGATCTTTTTGGAATTGTACTTCTGGATTTTTTGTTTTTTTCATTTTATCTTGGAATGCTGACAGTTTGCTCATATTACTTCCACTTTTCTATTTTCACATGGACATATTGTGAAATCAATCACAAATAAAATTTTTGTTGAAGATGATGATTTGGGACAAGTCACTAGGTTGGATTAAACTATTGATTAAAATATCAAAATTGCAATCAAACAAAATTGCAATGAAACAAATTCAGAATTGGAAATAGCATGGATTAATATAGAAATAGTAAGAAAATTTTGTTAAAAAAAATTTGAAACTCCAAAATGCCTAATTTACTACAAGAAAGAATTTCAGAAATTATTTCATAGGAACACAGGGAAAAATAATGAAATGTCAACACTCCCTATGAAAACGACATACTGAAATCATCCATCTCTCCCTTAATGCATGATAACAAGGGAGGAAAGATGCACGTTAGGGCACTGGCCTGGAATATAGAACATTTCTGTTCAAATTCCCAAATGGACAGAGATTTCTGGTTAGACTGTGGGCTTTTCTGTGTCTCAGCCACAAAAGTGGTGAAATGCAGTAAGAAAGCACCCCATCTATTCCCTGACACAGTTACTATGATAATGAGGTGGCTTATAAATTCCTTGGGTTGAAGCCAGTTCCTTCTAGCCACTCTCACCTGCTCCCAACAGCCAAATGTTTACTGATAATAATTACGAGCTGAGATTACCGAAGCTGCCTGGGGGATTTGGATGCCCACGGGAGCTGGCAGCTCTGAAGATCTCCACCCATGGATTTTACTGAGACTCTGATTGATTTCTCCCACCACCCCCAACAACACTGCAAGTGCAGGCATGCAGAACAGCAGGAATATTTACAGAGATAACATCTTCATGTCAGCAAGGCAGGGAATCCCATTGGGCCAGAGGCTTTACAAGCAGCAGTAAATAAGAACATCCTGTCCAAAATAAGCCCTCTGTTGCAGTTCTGGTACACACCTTTGAGTAGGGACAATTCCCCAGCACCACTATGCAGAAAATTTGACATTTGAAAGCACTTGAAGAGTCACACAAATCCAAGAGCCTGCTCACAGGACGTTTCTCTGCACCTATTAAAGTAACTTCTTCCTGCTCCTTTCCAAAAATCAAATCTCAATCAAAATTCTCCATGCAGAAATATCCCTTTCTAGGCTATCACCTTCCTAGTGCAGCATCTTCTCCTCCCCAACAACAGAATTGTTGATGTTGCTTTTGTAGCTGGTAAATAAATCAGCTGCTGTCAGGTCAGATAAGATTTTCTATTAGGTGGAGGTACAGAGTTTTCTAACGAAGAGCAGCAGTGTGGGAGAGGAAAGGGCTCAGAGCACTCTTATTTGCTATATTTCTATTGAATTTCCTAGAATAAAGGCTTCCCTTAGGAATAAGGGAAAGATGCCCAGAGGTCAGGTGGAGGAAGTATTGCTGTGCCTTGTGTTTTATTCTGACCCTTTAGTCCTCCTTCCTTAAACTCAGTGCCTACAGGCAGAGCAAAATTCCTCCCAGCAGCAGTGAAGGGAGGTGCTGATGGACACCAGCAGCACATTCCCAGCTGAGACAGAGTTTTTTTACTTTTCAGGCACATGGAACCTGGCTCAAATCTTCAGCAGGCTTTAGCTACCTCGGGGACAGATTTCCTGCCAGTCCTAAAAGAAGTAAGGAAGGCAGTTCCTCTCAGAGAATGAGAGGGCTCCAGGTTTATAAAGCCATTTGTCTGCAGACAGCTTTCACTGGTGTTCCACCACAGACCCTCCCACTCGCAGTGTCCTGGGTGCTGCCTCAGGTGTAATTAACCCTGTGCCCTGAGCACGGGCACCACCAGCTTCACTGTCCACAAAAACCTCTGTCAGACATGGGGCTGATGGAGTTTTGTGCTGCTCTGACTCTCATAAACTCACCCTCCTTTTGCTCTGTGGCTTTCTCAGTTTAATGGAGAGGGAAAGGGCTCTCCCACAGTGGAAGGTGCCTCCTGACCCAATTTTACTTTTTCCTATTCTTTTGCTTTGGAAGTTTCTTGCTCTGGTACTCAAAGCAAACCTTCTCCAGGACAGCAAGCAAACAAATAAATCACGTGCTTTTTCAGCCCAAGTAGGAAGGAGAGGGAGTAGATTGGAAGGAGTTAGATTGCCCATTCCAGCCTTGCCTCCTTTTTTGCATCTCCTCCCTCGAAGCCAGATGCCAGGGGAATCTCCGTTCACCATCTCTCCTCTGCTTTTCTTGCAGAACACACAATGGCTACAGAAAAGGCAAAAAAACCCTCCCCTTCCATGTAGGAGCAATTTGTTCACACTTCCCAGCTTCTCAGAGGGTAGGAGAGGGATGAGATCCTCTCTTTGCTCTTTAGTGCTTGGGACGTTTGCATAAAAAGATACTCTTTGTTATTTAAACACTCATCTGCTCCCACTGCTCACTCTCATTTTGGAGTTATAATCCTCTGT
This sequence comes from Ifrita kowaldi, assembly GCA_013398055.1. NCBI lineage: Eukaryota > Metazoa > Chordata > Aves > Passeriformes > Cinclosomatidae > Ifrita > Ifrita kowaldi. The sequence continues at coordinate 271,747 of VZRS01007379.1, forward strand.
TAGCTCCGTGTCAGTCGCTGCTGGAGGAAGGGCCTGGAGTTGGACTCTGCAGGGCAAGAGCCCCAGTTTGAGCCTCCAAGTGCACAGGGAGCTGCAAGCCTGGAAGTTCTCCCTTTTCCTCAGGTAGGTTTGAAGCCTGGGACCAATATCGGTATCACTCCTCTAGTTCCAGAGCTGAGGAGCTGCTGTGGAGGGCAGCAAACCTCTCCCTCAGATGGCAGAGCACTGGGGGGTTCCCATCCCCATCCTGAGCAGCTCCACACAATCACAGAGCAGGCTGAGGTGGAAGAAACCCACAAGGATCATGGAGCCCAAAACCATCCCCAAGAGTGACACCACGTGCCTGGGATTGTTGTCCAAACACTCTGGGAGCCCTGGGGCCATGACCATTCCCTGGGGACCCCCTTCCAGTGCCCCAACACTCTCTGGGTGAAGAACTTCTTTCCAATATCCACCTAAAGCTCCCCTGACACAGCTCCAGCCATTCCCTCGAGTCCTGTCACTGTCACCACAGAGAAGAGATCAGTGTCTGCCCTTCCTCTTCCCCTCAGGAGGAAGCTGCAGACTGTGAGGAGTGTCTCCTCAGTCTCCTCTGGTCCAGCTGAACCCACCAAGTGCCCTCACTGCTCCTCACACACCTTCCCCCAAGGCTCTTCACCGTCCTAATGGACCCAAAGCACATCGGACGCATGACACAGGTGGAGAGAGGAGCAGCTCCTCTGAAATCAGTGACATGAAGCCAGTGAGAGACACAAACCAGACCCCCGAGTGCTGATAGAAGCAGCAGAAGTTCCTAAATTATTTTTTTTAAAAACCCAGCAAATATATTTTCTGTATTTCATTTCACACAGGAGCACTGAATAAACCTGATTTTCAATACACAACAGAAACAGCCTCAGTCCTGCTTCAAGGAGATGAAATGGCTTTGTTGCTGTGCCCAGGATCCCTTTGTTCCAGTAAGGAAGGAACAGCAAGCTTAATTAAATGCATTAGTAATCACAAGCTAGTTAAATATCAATTGACCATTAAAACACAGAGTGCAACAAAAGCCTAAATAATTTCTGAATTATAAACATAGATGTATGCATCAGAATAGGTAAAGGTATTTATAATAGGTATTTACTGTTAAAAGGTGGCAATTTTCTTCTGGGAAATTGCACCCACTTCATATTTTTCTGGGGTTTTTTCTTTTCATTAGGATTTCTATAGACTTTGGTCAAAACAATTTTCACAGTCCTGGTTTTGAATTATTATTATTGCTATTACGCTGCGTTTCATACATCTTATTTCTGAAAACAATCCTCTTTAAAATAGCATTTGTTTTGCTCAAAATTTTGCAGAATATTTCACCAGAATCTAATTCTGACAATTCAGACAATTTTTAAATTTAAAAAAAAAAAACAAAAAGACAAACAAACAAACAAACCAACAAACCAGACAACAAACCACTACAAATATTTTGGCATTTTAGGTGATTTTTAGAACAGAGAAAAAAAAAATTGCTGGCCTGGTACTGACCTCTTCTAGCTACCTGCAAGCAAGCACAGCGTGGAAGATGTCAGTACACCCATTGTCCCAAAATGCCCCTTTATCCACATGTCCAACTTTGTAGAGCATGCTTTTCCTCATAAGAGGAGGTATTTGTCTGGTCTGGGTGTCCCCAGGTAACCCCAGAGGGAGCTCTCCATCCTTGGGGTGGGTTTGAACAAGATGGAGTTGGAGCAGTGGTTTAGCAGCACCAGTCCATGAAGAAATCCCATTCATCCCCTTTCCTTCTTGTGCTTTAAATGACTTACAATCTTTTACTGCTTTTTGGTGAATTTGTCATTTGTGAGGATTTATTCCCATTTTCAAGTAGAGTATAAATAACACCTTATCAGAAGGGGTTAATAAGGCAAAAGAATACTTAGAAGACTTGATAAAAGCTACACAACATGTCATGATTTCTGATCCATTATCAGCTGATCTTACCACTCATGTTCATTGCTTCTGAAATACCAAACAAACCATGAAATTAAAAATCCCCTGTGCCCTACCTTCAGTACACTGAAGAAATCAAAGGATCCCGACAGGGTCTTAATTCCTTACTGATAAAGGAAAATTGCTTTTATTCAAAAATTCTTTTTGAAGGAAAAAAATCCTGTATTTGGGATGAGAAAGGAAAAAAAAAAAAAAGGATAGCATAGATGTTGTGATTTAGCTAAGAATACACTGGTTCATAAAAGCTTGGCATTGCTCCTTCAAAAGTTAAACATTTTTGTCCCAGGGAGAAAAAAAAAATTTAAAATCTAAGAACATTTTGATCCCAAGGTTAGTTCTAAAGTATTTTGCAATTTAAGCCACATAATGGCAATAAATTTCCAAGGCTGTAAACCATCTAAAATGGAAACTTGAAATATGACTAAATTTCCCATCAGCTGGGCAGTCCAGACACAGCCTCTTTTTGACATTGTGGCTTCTCCACTTTCATCAGCCTGCCGAGTTCTGTGTCCAGTCTGGTCCAGTCATGAAGAACACCCTTCTACCCTCACACATTGTTGTTGTTTCCCTGCATCTTGTTTCGTGCAGGAGACCCACGTGGTGATGGTTGTAGCCAAACCTGGCTGGATGTAGGGCTGACCTTTACTGATGCACACTGGACTTGGGCAGGATGCTCAGATAAACAAAAATAGCCTTTTTTACACAGAAATCTCCTCATTGGTATCCTCTTGCATTAAAGGAAATGGAAATTTTTACTTTTAAGAAAACTAACAAGGTAAATACACTGAATCCTTGGTGTGAGGTGGCAATAAATGCAGATCTCCAGCATCCATCTCCTGATGCACAAATGAAATCAGCTCCCTCCTGAATCTGCAAGAGCCTCTGACTGCTCTGCCTTCCATGCCACCACTGATGACTGATGGGCAGAGTTTCATTTGACCACACTTTTTCTAACTTCATCTCGCTCACATCTTTGAAAGAGGCAGGACTCCTTAATTTCCTGAGTTCTGCTGGTTTCCAGGGCTGCTGCACCACTTTGAGCCTTCAGTTCCATGAGTCTGCGTTGTAGGGGCTGGGCTGGACACACCTGAGTGACAGAGACCTGGCAAGGACAAGGCTCCAGAAACATCAGATCAAGCTGATTTAACAGGGAGGGAAAGGGAACACCACTAAATTGAGAACATTCAGGCAAGGAGCTCAGAGGCTGGCAGTGCAATAAGGACAAAACAACCAGAATGGTGCAAGTGATGTTTCACAGGTGCCAGGGAAAGAGAATTACCTTGCCCTGGGATAGCCCCTCCACAGCCCTGCTTCATGTGTGCCTGTGGGATTTAGCGTGAACATTCAGCTGTTCTAAGAGCAGCTGTGGGATCTCCTAGGAAAGTTTCATTATACCAAAGGTCATTGAAAGAACTACTCAGCACATCCACACACCTCAGGATTGTGCAGCAAATTGTCCAGTTGAACTCTGGACGAGGGAAGAAGCCTTACTACAAAATTTAGTGATTGTTTTGATCATCATGGATATATAAACACCATGCAAATTTGTATGCAGACATTGACATTGTCTATCCCAGTTATAATTCCTCCTTCCAAGTTCAGGAGATCTGTCATGCTGTCCATCTGACAAGTCTGCAGCTTGTTTGTAAACCAGGGTGTGTTTGTGATGTGCTTATGATTGAAAACCAAAAGCATAAATCCCCTGTGCTGACCAACTGAGCTGAACCCCAAAGCCAGTCAGAATGCACGCTCTCCACACAGCCCCACAAAGCTAAGGGCAGTATTTACCTGCACAAAAAAAATTAATACTGAAACAAACAAAGAAGTCTGGTTCGGCTATGTAGTGTTGAAATATTAATATTGTTGGCAGAGAGAGTACACGAACCTATTATTTTGCAAAGTGTGGCTGGATATAGTGAAGGCAAACATTGAATAAGTAACGAGAAAATCCAGTTCTTTAACTGGATTTTCTGATGCCTGTAGCCAGACACACAGAGAGTTTATTCCATTTTGCTTCTATAGCTGGAACGGATTTTGTATTAAAACTGCCTAACAGGTTTTTTAAGTATAGGGAAAATGTATTTTAAACCTAGATAATTTCATTTCCAGCTATGAAGGCACATCTACTGAGCTGAGAACTAGGTGACATCAATGGGAAGAGATTTGACTGCTGGATCTACAGAGAGTAAATTGTGGCATAATTATTCTGAATTAACTTACAACAGTAATGTCAAGAGAGTTTGAATAGAGACCCTCAAACTAAACTAGTATCAAACACAGTAGCTCCACAGCACTGCCATCACAGACACTATTTTCCATGTACATCGTCCTGCCTGTACTGCTTGCACATCAAACCTTGCATAAAGAGATCTCTGCAGAGTATCCAAGATATAAGGCATATTTGTCCTTCCATTCTCCTGGTTTTTGATAAGTAAATTCCTTTGGAGGAGAGAAAACATCATCTGCAGAAGAAGGAAAAGTAGAAATCTCGTTATGCAACCAGCCAAAAAAGTCAATGCAGCGGAGCCCCAACGGTTGCATGGAGCTAAATACTGCTCAGCATCTCCGCAAGTGCAAACACCAAATGCATGGGATGAGCCCTTGAATTTAAAAAGAATTCATGAAAGACAAGAACTAACACAACAGTGGGCACAGCTTAGCAGGTTATCAGTGGTTTGAGCCGCATTCTTTAGGTAGGCACTGAAACCCACAAACATCAGACAATAACAGCGATGTTTTCTTTCATGCCCTGTGCTGCAGGCAAAGCACTGGGATTCAATTCCCCCTTCTACCTAATGGTGTTTGAATTTACATTTCCAGACACCTCTCAAGCTACCGAATAAGCCACCATTCCCCAGGGGTCTTGCCTGCCAATTGTGGTATTTCGGTTGCTCAGAACATGCAGGACTGGAGACACGGGGTGAGGAGATGCTCTTTCCCCTGCTGAATATCGAATTGCACATGAAGTACAACTACTGAAGCAGGAATTCTGCCTTCATTCATATGCACAAGCCCCTGCCTACAACTTCATTGCCAGAGAAATGTTCTGTGAAACAATTAAAGCAGGTTTGAACCCAGTCAGACAGAGGGAAGGATTAAACTTAAGTCACTCGAGACATAGGGAGGGGGGCCGTAACGAAAAACTGCTTTTTAAAGTAATCTCCTACAACCATGAAGATAAATCCTCAAGTAATTACATAATGATCAAAGATGCATTTCATTTTTTCCCCTTTTCTTACAATGACAGTGACTAAAAGAGGACTTTTGTCAAAAGTGGAATTTGGTAGATTTGCATAAGCCTGAAGAATACACAGCTGTTTGGCCACGAGGATTTGACATTTGCTACTACAGAACAGAAGAAAGCTCGTTGTGTATATATTCACTTCCACACACTTTATTTTCATTGTTTGCTGCTGGCCAGAGGCAATCCCCCGCACGGCTGGACCTGCAGACTGTGTCTGTGGGACCATTTGGGTGTTTGCACCTCAGCAGCAAACACAGCCAGCTGGGAAAACCCAGGGAACTGATATTCACTCCAGCTGGAAGATGGAGTTCCCAGACCATGATCCTACCACACGGTGATCGGGTCATTTCTGCTGCTCACCCTTACTCGGGCTAGAAGCCCACAGAGGAATCTGAGTCAGGTTTAAGTCTCAGTAAGCGACACAAAATGGCCATATGCGATTTCGAGAGGTACAAAGAGGATCCGTGGTGGCTGCTGTTTGAATGCAGACCACCTACATCCCTCATTTTCACCATGACAGAGAGGTAAATGGAGTTCCTCCCTTCCTCACACGGGGAAATATAAAGCAGAAGATTACAGTTATTACAACGGCCTCTTGTTTGAAACAAAGTTCAAAGGCTTGTCTTCTTTAATCAATCTTCCAGCAGAATAATAGGGCTGCAAATTCCACTTTCATGGAACTAAAGCTCTCGGGCTGAATCAGTTTTTCCCCTCTGTTCCCCCTTCTCAAAGCAGAGCAGGAATGAAGGAGCTCAGATGAGGGAGTTAACTGAGCTGCCCATAGAAGCCACACCGCGTTCTCCGAGGAAAGCAAAAGGCAAGAAGGTAATAAAACATCTTGGCTCCAACACCATGTGCTGGCGAAGCATTTTGGGCAGTCAGATATAATGAATATTCAGCAATCTCTGGCTATTGTGGTATAGCAAAGTGCCTCTGCCAGGGGAGCCATTTCTGTGGCTGAGGTGAGAAAATAATAGATGTCCACTTGGCAGAGGTAGCCACAGACACGTTAACTCAGAGCCCACAGATCCCTCTGGGTAGAGTCCGGCTGGACATTATTAATGAGTCCATTAATGAGCCTGTTTCCACTGCGACAGAATGGGGAGGGAGCTTTTAGCATATGTGTTGCAAGTAACCCTTGGAATCAAATATTCAAACGAAAAAAAATTTAGAAAAGAGAAAAAAAGAAGGAAAAAAGGGAAGGAATGTTCACAAAAATCAGAATAAGGGGAGATGCTCACCCAAATATATTGTGCTATTGAACAGCATCCACAAACATGCACCGAAATGCCTTTTTTTCCCCCTAAAGATCCAGTTACAGATGACAAAGAGCTCACAAATACACAAACAAAAAGATATATTCAGAAGCACTGCTGGAATGAAGGCATCTGAAACGTGTCATTTCTTTCACCATCTTCACAATAGTCCAGACATAATTTAGTCTGGAATTCTTCCAGTCCAGATTCACTAATGATACCATGGACTCTAAATGACCCCTCAAACACCAAGAATAATGGATAGCACTAGACCTAGTCAAAAAGAACAGTTTGCAAACTGTGTCAAATTTAAGGGCATATTTTAACAATCTTGGTCATTCACAGAAGTTTGAAAAAACCACACGTACAAAACAAAAAAAAAAAAACCAACAACAAAAACAAACACCTCTACAAACTTTAAGGGCCAGGTTGATTCTTGAGGTTGTCATGATTTAATCCTCCACACTAATGTTAGCCCTGTTTTTATTAGGTACACAAGTGCCACCCCCACCCCCCCAAAAAAGCCCTTAGGTAGCTGTGAATAGCCCAAAGCACACGCTGATGGCTCATAGGTGAATGGAGACTGAAGAGAATCTGCTTATCAGTCTCTGATGGGCTGCAGTAAGAACTCGACTAGAAGATTACACCTGACACAGCGTTTGGCAGAAGTTTCTAGCTCAGGGTCCTGTCTCTAGCAGCCAAAGCAGACAAGATACATCTAATTCTACAGAAAATCAAAATGTTTAGAACTCAACCACCTCCTCCTCCTCTACAGAATCACATCATCAGTGTAGATTTCCTGTCTTCCCCCTCTGTCCCTTATGATTCCTTTGCACAGTGACCCCATGGCAGCCTTGCCTGTGCCACTGCAAGACCCCTGGTGTTGGATCAGCCTCTCTCATTTCTGGATTCCTGTCCTGAGCTACAAAACCTGTGTTTTCCAGAGGGTGACAAGCCCATTTGCTATGTGACATATCCTCTCTGGATGCTTGGCCCAGTTGGTGCAAGAGCAAAAATTAAAGTTGCTTGATAGCATCCATCTCTACTGGAGCTCAGCACCCGATTTCTCCACGAGTTTGTGAAAACATCTCATAACATGAGGGCTTTAGCCTTGCTTGTTTTGCACTGAGGTTTTTTCTTCCTCTTCCTTTCTTTCTGTATAAATCAGCTCTTAACCCTGTTTTCCCTGAAGAAAACATAAGAAAGCACCGAGTCATGCTCTGCTTTCCTAGAGAAAGACATTTTCTGCATTATTCTCCTGTCAGTTTTCAAGCTTTGCACAGGAGCTGGACCAACATAAACCACTCTTTCATCAGCTCAGGTACATCCCCAGAGGCTGGGCTATTTGTAGAGTTAAAGATAGCTATTATCAATAAGAAACTTGTCTCCCTTCCCCCTCACTGTACTCTCAGAGCATATCTGGAAACAGCTCAGTGCTGCAGAGAGACATGACTTCGGAGAGTAAACTGATTAGAAGTAAAAGGAGTTTTGTGTTAAATCAGGGATGGAGAGGAGGGAGAGGGTGGGGGCAGCTGTGGGATTCTCCTGGGACCACACAGAGGGATGTCTGAGCTAGTGCTGCACCCAGCCCTGCAGCTGTGCCTCTGCAGCGTGCCAGGTGAGTTCCACAATGCAGCAATCCACCCTGCCAAGCCGCCTGCCCGGCAGCTCCCTGCGGCACAGACACGTCTCCAGACACAGAGATGTGGCCACCACCACGTGAAGTGGCTCCCATCGAGTCCTCTTAACGCTAAGTGGCTGAGAGCAAGAGCCAGGAAGCTTTGGTTTGCTTTTACATTTGCTGAGCTACAAGACCTCCTGAGAAAGGAGAACTGCCAACTCAAGGGGCTGGACTAACACTAGAGTTCAACAATGCCCTACGGAAGGGTTCCCATCTCTCCAACCTGGAAGTACCAGGGGTGTGCAATGAATGACCTTGTCTCTGCCCCAGCACCGCCTGGGTAGCACAGAGGCTGCTCCACAGCAGCATCCCTGGGCATGACAAACGTCACCACTGACAAGTGCCCTGCTGCAGGGGCAGCCTTTCCTGTCCTACACACCAGGGGATTAAAACCAACCGAAGGCAATGAAGAGAGATTCAAACAAGTGCAAGGGAGCTCTGTGAGGACCCTGGCACACTTATTTGTGCTGCCTGAGAGCTCTTTTGTTACCACTACCTTGTAGAGCCATGAGAACTCAGATAACACCTGCACGGTTTTGTCACACAGTCCTACCTGCCACAAGGCTCGTGGCCACTTAGGAAGGCACCAAACCACACAGGCTGGCACAGAGCAGCCAAGGGAATGCAGCAGCCAAACTGCTGCAGAATGTCTGACAGCTCCAAAGATCCAAGCAAGTTGATTTAAGGCTGACTGTGCTGCAGCAGGGACACACCCAGAGAAACAGCATCATCCAACCACTCCATCAGGGCAACCTGATCCCGTGGGTGCCATTCCTGCCTGTGGCAGGGAGGTTGGAACTGGATGACCCTTCAGGTCCCTTCCAACCCAAACCATTCCATGAAATACCTGAGTAGCCAAGCACTGAGCAGAGCGGACAAGAGAGAGCTGAGCAGGAGTATGACATTTATCATTTCAGCAACGTAAAAAGGGAGATTGTTCACCATCTCTCACAGCACTCAAAGTGACATCAGATGGACTAGCAAGTGGCAGCTTCAAAGCAGACCAGAAGAGAAGCTTCACACAGCACTTCGTTAAGCTGTGGAACTGCTTGCCACAGGAGGTTCAGGATGCCAAATAGTTACCAGGATTCAAAAAGCAGCTGGAGAAGTTCAGAGGAGGAAAGTTCCATCAAGACAAAGATATTAAGTGTGGTTTACGCAGCTGCTGAGCTGCAAACTGCTGGAAACCCTTGCCTTGGTCTTCTGACTGTCTCACAAGCATCCATTTCTGATACTGTTGGAGATCAGTATTTCATAGCTGGACCTTCTTCTGGCTCAGAACAACTACTGTAGGACCAGCCAAGGAACAGAAAGCACCAGAGCTCTGCAGGGGATTTCAAAACAATCTCAGATCAGCTGAGAGAGCTGGCAGAGCTTTCAAACCACCCTGCCCATGACTGCTGTGGGACCGAGGCTGTGTGGAGATCCAAACTTGTCGGAACTAAACTTGCATGGGGTGGTTAGAAAGCTCCACAGTAAGTTGAATTTTAAAGATGAAGAGAACTGCACACTGAGGGAGGCGTAGGAGTAGGGGAATGACACCAGATTAAGTTTGTATTATATTTGCTTTAAATACATTTTAGATACACACTGCTAAACTCAAGACGACTTAAACTAAAGTAAGGTGATTATACTCTGATCAATAACTTATATTAAAAAAAAATTAAAAGGTCACTTTTAAAGCCAGCTGTGGATCTCCACAGAGATGCTTATTCTTTTTTTGATGAAAGCATTTTGAGTTTATGCTGTTTCCAAAGTTCAGGCCACATCCTGGCACAGAGAAGCCTCGAATCTCTCTGATGTTTCCTCTCTGCTCGGGGAGTTTGGAATTGCCAGCCCCTGCAAACACACTGCTCAGCCTCGGAGCTGGCCACCTGCGGCTCAAGCACACATCTCCTGCCACTTGAAAGAAGCACACCAAAAAGCCTCTTTCAAAGAAACCCCTCAGGCTGCCGTGTTTGAAGAGGCACAGACAAAAGCTGTTGCAACTAGTGCCTTCAGAGCCTCTCCTGGGCAGGCGACTAAGCGGCAGCGTTCCCTGGGGAACCCATTTTTCTCGCTTCTGCACCACTTCCTGCAAAGGACAACTTTGCTGGCAGCTCAGCCAGGACTGCTCAGCTCGGGCAATGAAGCTGGAACTCCTGTTCCGTGCTGTGGGAAGTTCTGCCCCTGTCTTTGCTGTTCCACACCAGGGCAGCTGCTGCAGGGCACTAAGAACTCAAATCCGACAGAGAAAATCCTCCCTGGACAGCCTTGTGATATCCCACAGCAGCTGTGGCTGTGGCTTGGGTTCACCTCCACACAAGGCTGTTTTTCACCGAGGATGCCCAGCTCTGACCTCTGCCAGCCTGTGAATGGTGCCCAGAGCTGCCGGCTCCATACGATCCAAGGGAGATAAATATGCACCTCACCAGGTACAACCCAAGTGTCAGCACAAAAATGTGTCCAGGCATCCCACCTCTCATCTGTCACACCCAAATCCCTTTCAAGCATCTCCCTCCCAGTGTTTCTGGTCTGCAGACAGCCTGCAAGCACGGCACAGGCTCTTTAGGTGAGGAAATAGCATTGTGATCTTATTCTTTCGTTGGTGTAAATGTCACATCTCGACTTGGGTAATTACAAATAATTGACTTTGAACAGGCCACGTTTCCTCTCTCAGCCCTGCTTGTACCACACTCCATCCTGTTTTGGCCCTAATTACAGAGAATAATAAATCCAGCTAGACAGTGCTTTTCTGAAGAGCAATTTGGTCTGACTTCTCCCAGCACTAATGAGTTTGTTAATAGAGGGATTTTCCCTCTCCCTCCCCTCTTCTAATCTCTTTCCTTAAATAGCACCACACACATCGGTAGCAATCCCCTGCCACAGCAGGTGATGCCTCTCCCTGACCCACATTCTCCTCTCCTCCGAGGCAAAGAGAAGCAGAGTATTGCACCTCCCAACCTTTTTCTCCTTTCAAAGGAAGTGGAAAGCAAGCATGATTAATAACTGTTTGTTAACGAGCATCAGGAGGATCGACCAGTTCACAGGCGTGGCAGGCAGAAACGCTGGGCTATTCCAGCCTGCCTGGTCAGAGCTAGCTCTGGGGTCTGGAAAGCAGCTGAATGCTGGAGAACCAGTTTAGCTGCCGGCCCAAAGAGGAAAAAAACCCACAAAAATCTGATCCAAATGCCACTTTGTTTTTGTTCACCAAAACAAAACTGTAAAGCTTCTCATTTATCTGTCCAAATGAAACCTGTCAAGTGCCCTGCAGGAAATATGTTCTACCTCATCTCCCCTGAGAGAAGCAAAGGACAGGAAGGGGTAGATGTTCTCAAAAGATCAACAGCTTCTGCCTGACCCTTGTTCAATAAAAGCCCTGCCAGGAAAAGGGAAATGCAGATTTATTTTCCCCTCTATTTGGAGAAATAAGAACTGTATCTTCACTCCCAAGCAAACTTTCCTAGCAACAAGGACTTTGTGACTTTTTGAAAAATCTCATCCTTAGTTTTTGGCCCCAGCAAACTTAATCAGCATTTGCAGGGACAGATGTCACACTTTAGCTACTATTAACTCAAACCTAAGAAGAATCCCATCTCATGGAACTGAAGGGAAATCACTGCATGGGTGGCTTTGCCTACACTGTCTCTGCAAAGTGAATACCAAAACCTGGAATTCCAAAACCCATTTTCTATTAAAAAAAAAAAAAGTATTTTGTATTTTTCATCTTACAGTTGGAAGTTGTGTCAGAAACAATTCCCTAAGTTCGACCCAAATTCACAGACAGGTCCAGTTCCCTTCAACTCAGAACATTCCTAGAATATTTTCATGCCTGTTCTGGATCAGGAGACACGTCACCAGGCCTGTAGGTATTTCCATTTTTGGATCATTTAGGGTCTGAATTTAACCTGAAGCAGCAAGTCTGAGACAAGGAGAAAAGGTCCTTGAGGTGATGTGTGTTGTACAGAGAGGTACCAGGGATTCTGAAAATTCCATTTCTAACTTCATGTTCTGCATTTTTTCCCCCTAAGTCCCTTATTTGACAAAACTATTTTCCCATATCTCTCTGCAGCCCATTTATTATCCTCTCTATTAATAAACCCTCCTTCCCTGATGAATCACTGCAATTTATCATTAAATTAGAAGATGAAATGGGTCTTTTTTCTTTAAACAAGGAAATTAACTACTATCAACAGGCTATTTCTCCATTATAAAAGTCCATCTTCCTCACCAGATGAAGGAGTGTCTTTGTTTGAAGCAGCCCTAAAGGTGATGCAGGGAGGGAGGAACAATCAGAGAGGTGACATCCTGTATGGATCAACCTGAAAATTACTGTGGAAGACAATACAGGACATTATGACCATGATTCACTCTGGAGTTTTCTAATAGTACAACTATGAAAAAAAAATGTTTAACTTACACATAGATGAGGCTGCCAGGAACTGATGTGACAAAGCACAGTCTAGACAACAAAACCCATCTCTGCATGCATAGCCCAGGGATTAATCACACCCCAAAAGGTCACTCAGAAGAAGAATTCAGCTAAATATGAAGCAACTTTTTGCTGGAAACTCATGCCTGCCTCTCATATCCTCTTTATATCCTACAGGTTCTGGGAGCTGTCCCCTACCAAATTGCTTAAGTTTAGCACCACCACAAGCACAGAACATATCCCCAGCTTCTCTGTGGCCAGAAAAGCAGGTTTGAGCTTTGTGAGCCTCTCTGCATCATTTCACCCCCTGGACACGATCTGTCTGTGAAATTAAAACAGTGTTTACCATGATGGCTTGGATATGAGCAGCTGTATGAGGGGAATGGGAAATCCTCGGTGTTTTCTGAGGTCTCTTTCTGTCCCATAAATGGTGCCAGCAAGAGGCAGATCAAGGTGTGAGAGGGATGGAGGCCCAGCATACCCCGTGCTCCTCTCCAGGAAACCACTCCAGTGCAAGAGCTGCCCCTGGCTGGTGGCCCTTGTTGTGAAAGTCAGCCTTGGGAAGGTGTAAGAGAAGTCAGTCAGCACTAGGCACCACAAAAACCAAAAAAACCCCAGTATCATCCCCTAACTATCCCCAGATCAACCCCCTTCCTACACCCAGTAATTTGATTTCTGTCTCCAGAATTACAGAAGTTATTTTCTTTGATTCTTGGATGTTAAGGAGATAATCTGTCTTCTGCCCCCACAGGTCTGACAGAACAAAGAGAAAATGGAACTAGGATTTTATGCCACTGTCACCGCTTGCCTGTGATGAACTTTCTCCTACAAGGAGCATGAGCTTATCAAGGCAAAGACAACCCTACCAAGCACCCTTCCCACGTGTCAGTGTGCTCCTCTCTCCAGATGTGATCTCTTCTGGAACAGCACACTCTGGCTGGGCTATTCACAGGCCTGTGTCAGCTTTCTGCAAAGAAGGAATCTATTAATTCCAAGTAGGGGCTCATTCTCTAAAGAGCTGCTGATGAAATGGAACTGATAAAATGGAGGTAATTTAAAGGTCAGATGAAATCCAGCTCATGTTCATCCTGCTTGTAATGGAACATCACCAAGAGGCTTCATTGGCAAAGGAGCATTTATATGTATTTTTCTTTTCCAAGAGACATTGCTTATCTGTAACAGAGACTCTAAACATCTGATAAGAAAACTTCCCACATTAATCTGTCCAACAGCTGGCATCCTGCTGCCTGCCTGGGTGTCCCTTTCTGGAAATTAAATCTCCTCTCATCTTTTTATCACTCTTTGGAGGGAAGAAATGGGAGCCAAATGCAGTGCTCAGATGAGCAGCAGAAGCAAGAGCTGAAACTGATAGGGCTGCATTAATTCAAGCATGCAAGACAAGTCACTGCTGCCCTCAGAACATTCCTCCCCCTTCGCTCTCTGCCCATAATGCCCAGTTACAAATTTTGGAGGTGGACTGCTCAGAGAGGGGGAAGGTCCCCGTCCTTGGCAAGGCTGTAGGAGTTGAGGTACTCTAGAGCCCAAGTGAACAGGGACTTCTGTGCCATGAAATCCAATCCACACACTCTTCCTCATCTTCTACCCACCCTGCCTGAACTCAGCAATGTCCAACGAGTGCATCTGGGATAGACACAGGAGCTGGGTCTGTCTGCAGCATGTGAAGCTTCTTTGCTGGTAGCAGAATTCAGCTGGTAGTTGGTACAGATAAACCTTCCCTCACTGATGGAAAAAACAGAGCTCATCTGGCTGCTGTCTCCTACTGCAGCAAAGAACTGTTGCAATGGGATCTCTCCTTCCCTCCAGTCTGTTCTCTGCCTCCATCCTTCACGTGCTCCTCCCCCAATCCCTATAATTAATATTAAACGTTACAGTTTTGTCCTATTAACACAAATTGGCCTTTCCAGAGGCAGATTAAAGAGTTTCCACTGGGGATTTCTTCTCCCCTTTACAATTTTCCTTCTGTGATCAGTGCTGTCTATGTCTCTCACTAGATCCTAAGGGGAAAGGAGTGGGAGGGAAAGAGAAGACAAACACTTATTAGCAACTCCTTTGAAGAGCTGGAGATTGTGAATTAAACTGATTATTAACTCCCATCATACCAACGAGGCAAGTTCCCCTTTTCTCCCTCCTTCTGCTCCTCCTCTGGGAATGGTAATTGGTAACCACACAAGCTGTGTGCATGAAGTTCCACCTAAATCATTTACAGGGCAGCATAAACCAACAGACTCTCTCTTCATTTCTTTGGGGAAGGGGGTTGTTGTTGCTCAGTGAGAAACACAGGCACATAAAATAGTGGACAGAGACATGTAGACTTACACAGACACATGAGGTGTTGGCACATTCCCAATTGCATGACCCCTCCAGTTTAGTTCTTGGAACAAAACATGGAAAGAAACACACATGTTGGCCCTGAGGCAGCTCTAGTTCCCTTCCCAAATGGGTCCTCAGTGATATTTTAGTCCTGAATCCTTAAGGGGCACGTAGGGACAGACCTGACTCATCAGGCATGTGTCACTTGCACTCACCATCACCAGGGCTGGCAGAAGCACCACGCTCACAGCACCACACACAAACCCGGCCACCACCACAGCCAAACTTCTCCAAGCCCTCACTCTGACTCCTCACTAACATGAGTCCAAAAGAGCAAGAGGTGTTCAGAACCTTTGGGCACCTACAAATTCGGCAATCTGTCGAATACTCTCCACACACACGTCACTTGTGCCTTGCCCAGAGACAGCTGAGATTCTCCTTCCGCAGAGCACCAGCCCCACGGGACAGTCTGGCCAGCTGATGCCACTGAGGGCTTTGGACATGAAGTAAAACATCTTTGAGCCTGTCAAGCCAAGTGAAAAGGAGCAAGAATGTTATCGGGCTTATTAAAACATTTCGTAAGTAAATGACTGTTTCTGGGGCTGTGATGGTAAATGGATAACTGAATTTAATCACAACAGCACCACGAAAGCCTGGCCAGTGACGATTCACTGTGACAGCTCAGCGTACTAATTAAGAAACAGTAGCACAATGAGATGTACAGTCTATTAAATAAGATGTGTGTTTACAGTGAATAACCTATTTATAATCAAGTTTCACTTATTTAGCGTGCAACAAGCCTCTTATAAAGTCTGAATTAAATGCAGAACTACCTGTAGATGCATGGCATTTATTTAAAATGTTTCAGGACGCAGCAGCTTTTTCAGCAAAGAGAACTTAATCAGTCCCTGGAGCTTTCCCTTCCTGTACTAGGACAAGGCAAGAGCAGCTGTATTGATTTCTAACATCCAGCACTGCCACGTGAGGCAGTTTACTGGGCCAACAAACTGTTTAACAGACAAGGTCCCAGAGGCCCCAGGTTTTATCCAGGAGTACAGGCACACCCTCTATGGATAGGCTGGTGTAATGTTAACTGGAATTTATTAGACAATAAACACATCACACCATCCAGTGCCAGGAGCAGAGCCTACATGTCAGACTGCCCAAAGTCCACTGTAACACCCTGTTTCATTTAGCACTTTGTCCACTTTCTGTTATGGCAATTTCATACTGGATTCCTCCTCAGCCTTCCACCAAAATAGTGCAGAATTTCTGAGGAAAATATGGTATTTTTCCAATGTTAAAAAAAAGCATCTTCTCTATAATTTATACAGGCACTAACCCGTTCCCAGCAATTCTGAGTGAAGAGTTAGATCCAGAGGGCTGGGAGATGTCTCCCTTACACTTCCCAGTGAGACCTGTCCAACTTCAGCCAAGCTGTGGGTCCTTGGAAAGCCTCATTTCCCATAAGCTCATAGAAATTCTCAGAACTTTCTGCTCCCCTGCAATTAGACAAATTCTTGAGCACATCCTTGGGAGAGCAAAGACCAGCCCAGATATAATCTACATAGTCTTCAAGTTCTCATATCCAAAATTTTTGGGCTTTTTGGAATGCTGAGACTTGCAAGAGACTTTCCAGGATTCCCTGGATTTTTGAGGAACATCAGCTAAATGAGAAGTAGCCCAGCTCAAGGATCTAGACACTATTTGAACGTAGGAAAAAGATAAAGTAATTACCCTGGCAGCTCACCTCTGGAAGTCCTGAAGTGGTTCAAATCTCAAGGTCAGTTCTTTATCCAAAGAGTTGCCCAGAGGAATTCAACAAGTTGGACACAGCTTCAATTCACAGGCTTTAGAACAGGAGCATTTTCCTGTTTAAAAGTCCAGGAGACAGGAAGTATTTCTAAAGAGATGTGGGAGAAAGAGGATATCTGATCTCTGGAAGCTCTCTGATATTCCTGGGAATGAGTATGAATATCCTTGAGGCAGGACATGTGGCACAGCTCAGATTTGAAAGCACTTTCCCTGTGAGTCTCCAGAGAATAGCTTGGAAGTACAAAAAACCATGCGTGTGTATATGTATATATTTTCATATACATATATATATACAAATGAAGGGGGGTTTTATACATATGTGTATATATANCAAATGTAGGGTTTATGTATATGTGTATAAATATATATATGTTGTAATATTTTGGTGATTCCTTCACAGACAATTCAACCACCTCTCAAATACCAAGAGAAGTACATCAGAATAGCTCATGCCTATGCAATAAAGCTCTCCAAAATTTATTTCAGTAACCAAGCTCTGGCTCTTTGACAGAGTTCTTCCACTTAAAATACTATGAGTACAAAGAGTGCAATACCAGAAATAGCTCCAGTGGTTTTGTCCATGCAGGAGTCAGGTGATTGTCTCCAAAGTTCTGTTTCTCCATAATATTAAATTAAACTGCTTCAAACCAAGGCTACGCCCTCCTTTACTCTCCCTATCACAGCCTACAAAGTCAAAATAAAATTCTCTACCAGCTGAAGGGACTGTTTATCCCATGGATCTGTCATCTGGGATGAGAAGGGAAGATTTATTTGCATGAGGAGAAGTCTCTCTAGACCATGACAACGTGACATGAAGAGTTAGAAAGTTGAGTTATATTTGCACTTCCACGTGCAAGCAGAAATGTGCAGGGACAGGTTTTGGTGTCTGCCACATTCAGACAATGAGCCAAAGGAGAACGCGGCATCACAGCTTCCTCCAGCCCCCTTTGAAAGCTGCCCATTGAGTTGATTTACTGCTTTTTGTTTCCAGCCGGCAGCTTCACAGACTCGGTAATCAGGCAGCAAATGCAAAGTGAGGCCACGTCTGGTCATAGGCACGGAGATTTAATGAGAGGATTGTGATTCCCATGTCTCAGCCAAGCTGTTTCTCACCCCCGGTGTTTCCATGTCTTCCCTGAAACCTAACAAAGCCTCTTCTCTTTGCACAGACTACATAAATCACTTCAGTTCAATTGCCTTGGTAGAGAACTATTTTCATGGGGAGGGAAAGCTATAGAAGACAAAAATGCCAACGTGGTGCAGCATGATGAACAGGCTGGAGATTCTTTTCTTTGATTTGTCCAAAGGAAAAATGCATGATAACACTCCAGCTTTTTACTATAAAGAATTGTATTTATGCTTGAGGGGGAGAAAAAATCAGAGTTAGTGTATTTTTACAAAAAAAAAAAAATTCCATTCTGTTTACATCCTGAGTTTTTAGCTTCCATTCCTTTCAATAAATACAGGCCACTGATGCTTGCAGGGATTTGCAAAGGCTTTGCAACGTTGGGCTTTGCCAGCACACAGCACGGAAAGGCAGCAACAGAGCAATGCTGCAAAAAACTTGCGAGCAGTAGCACTTTGGTTTTGTGTCAGCTGAACTGCAGACACAGAAGCTGTCTGCCTGGAGAGCCATTAGAACCTATCACAATTTAAATATTTTGAAGAGGGAAGAGAATTTCGATTCTGGCAGAAAAAGTAGTCTTGCAGTTAGAGCAAAACGAATTGTGATCTGTGATTCTCCAACCTACACCTGTAGGAATACTCACTGTGCAAGAGGAAGGACGTTAATCATTAACATCTTAGGAAAATCAAGGCACTCCGTTCATTAATGATGGCAGTCATTTAGAGGAGGAGCTTTACCAAGTGCTAGGATCAAGCAGAGCTTGTGAAGGCCTCACAGAGGAGCATTCCCTCCATTCACATTTGGCAGAGGATAAGTCAGCGCTGAGAGCTGCCAAATTCCCTTTGCTGAGCCCAACGAGTGGCCCAAGCTAATCCCCTTCTCCAGCTGGTGAATCAGTTGTATCAGACGAAATGTTGGGATCAGAGCTCACTGAACAAACTTTGCAGCCCCTCCGGGGGTGGCAGGGGGGAATTTTGTCCAAGCCCTGGGCGAACACTGAGCTGAGGGAGGGCATGAAAGAGGCGCCGTTCCTGTCACAGGGTTTAGCTCAGCGAGCTGCAAAGAAATACATAGCCCAAGGCAATAACAAGCAACTCAGCAAATGTGTTAAATTCTCCGTTCTCTTTCACCCGAGGCATGAGATACCGCACCTGAGGCAAGGATTTCAGGTGAGGTCAGCATCTCAACTCTCACCAGCCCAGCTGAGATTTTCAAATGGCACCTTTCACCTCCCCTCGAGGATTTTCAGAAACAGTTATCAGTAAACCTAATGCAGAGGTGTCTTTGCTAACCCAGCCCTACATCAGCTCTCTCTGCCTCAAATACAGGAGCAAAAGCGAGATGTTTTTATGAAGACCAAGCAAGCAGCTCAACTGAGTGATGCTCAGGGAAATTTCTGCAAGTCCACAAGGCCACGGTTTCAAATAATAAAATAAAATACAGCTGGGTAATAAATCCTTTGCCTGATTACCTCTCAAAATCCCCGCTTACCCCACCAGGGATGGCAGGATTGCTTTGGATGGCAATGAAGCAGCCAGAGCTGCCCCTCCACGTGAGTAAAATAACTAACTTGGACAAATCAAGAGGACTGCGATACTGAAGGAAGAAACACATTCTGCCAGAGGGAAGTGCCTACAGACACATGACACTTCAGTAGTGCTATTAAGCCTGGAGGCACCTCAGATGGGTGAAAAGCCCTTTCTTTTGCTAATGCAACGTGAAACCCTCCCTCTCATCTGAGATCCTTAACAAGAGCGGTCCCATACCTCTCCCTCAAAGCCAAAATGCTTCATTAAAATGGATGGAGGATCAAACCCGTTGCAATGTTTAAAAGAGGAGGGATCCTACAAGGCTTCTTTTTATCCTTTAGATGTCTCACATGCAAATATTTCTATTGCCAAAAGCTTAAAAAATACTACTAATAATAATCAAAAATATGCAGATTGTTTCTTTCACTCCAGAAGATAAATTTTGCTGCTTGGTCCTGTAAGTGAATTGGGGCATGTAAGAGGAAGCTCCAGTATCGAAGCACTTGGACACTGAGGGGCCTCTTCAGCATCACTGGCTGTTGTCTCTCAAATTCCTTTCCAAGTCTGTCCTTTGCAAACTTTTCCTCCACAGGGTTCCACTTCCTGGCATTTCCCACATTCATTCTACTGAATTCACAAGGCAAGTGAAGCAATGAAAGTATCCAATGTATTTGTTTCTGTTTATTTCCCCTCTTTCTCTTCCTATGTCTTTTTGGTTTGGTTTTGGGTTGGGTTTTGGTTTGGCTTTTTTTTTGAGAGGTGTGGGTGTTTTTTTATTGAGTGATTGTTGTTTTGCTTGGTTTTATTCCAAGACAACAGGAATGAAGAGGGTAATGTGAATAGCTCTAGGTCTGCCCTGTGTTCTTCTATACCTCTGCAAAACCTGGTGCCTGCTCACATTAAAATAGAGGGTTTCTTTCATTTAAAAGCAAGATAAAGGGTAAAAAAGTTCAATTTCCCACAGCACCTGTGGGCAGCGAAGGCAGGAGCAATGGGCTTCACAACACTAAAAGCCAAGAAAATATTTCCAACAAGTGCAGGATGCTCAACACTATAAAAGTTCTGGCAAGACTGGCTATAAAAGCAACTTTGGCTTCTTTTCCATTCACACAGCAATGTAACCAAAAAAGTTTTATTGGTCAAGATCATTGGAAGAAATAGTGCTTCTGGATTTTCTGGAATTGCCTGGTAATTGTTCTGTACAGGTCAGAAACAATTAACCTAAGACCTGCAAATCAGGCTTCTAGTGGGAGTGTAATTTTATTTTAGGATTGCACTGTGATTCTAGCAGTGTGATTTTTGTAGGGCCACGAGGTCCATGCTGCTTTCTCTCTGCAAGACACTACATAAATCGTAACTGTGACAAGCCTGTGATGCTCAGCAAGGCTACTCACAGCTCAAGTGTCATTCTGTGACATATGAGACATGGAAATTTATTAATAACTCAGCACTCCTAGGGGGAAACAACCAGCCATTCTTCTTTATTTCCTCTTCCTCAGGGATTACTGCCCTAACCCAGACATAGCAGGGCAAACACACGTTTGGCTCATGTTGCAAGATCTTCACTTGGCCTCCTGCAAACTTTTAGTGTGTCATGAAGTCATCCCAGCCCAGGGCTCCACTCCCCTTCCAAGGAGTCTGGACCACAGGTTGGATATCACCAGGCTCATGGGGGCCGTGTTTCCAGTGCTGAGAAATCAGTTCCTGCTCTCTGTGTCTAGAAATAAACTGCCCAGGAGTGGGAAGGTCAAGGACAATCCATGGAACTGCTCTGTCTGCAGAGAAAGTTGTAGGGCTAAACCTGTAATTTTTAAAATATGTGGCGTAATAGACCATCAACGGTGATATTTGTTCTGAATTTCAGTCAAAAATATCAATCACCTAACTCCCCAAATCCTTCACCTCCATCACTCAAAGCCTTCCAACCTTAGCTGCAAGTTCTGCTGAATTTCATATGCAAGACACTCCAGTGGTTGTTTTCCAAAGAGTCAATGCATATCAAAAGAGAATTTATCAAACTTTTCATCAGAGTTCAATTTTTAAAATATTTTTAGACTGTGGATACTTCCAAAAGTAGTGGAAGGTGGACCTTTATGTTAGTTCCAGTGAATTCTTTCATCTGTACATCTTTTAAGTAAAGAATCTTGACTAAACGCTTTATAAATTATTCCAGAAACACTTTATGGTGTTATTTTACCAGCAATTATTTTCATCAAAAAAAAGGAATCCCAGGTTCTCAAGTTTCTAAGAAAATTGCATTTACTTGAACCATCTTGCATAGAAATATCTTACTCGACATGGAAATTAGCTGAATAGGAAATTACTTTATAGAACTCTTTGTAAAATTCTGTGAACTTAACTCTAATTTAAAATTTGTTTTTCATTTGTTCAGTGTCAGAAAGGCAAGTAGTGCTGCTGTAGCAATTTGAATCTCTGCCTTGGGAAGCACAATCCAAGTTCTTGGGGCACTGTTTCCTCATTAGCAATTCTCCAAAGAACAACTGACAATAATGGATTTAGTATTCCCAAGATAATGCTGAGTGTACTTCACTGCTGTGCAGGCCACCTCTTCACCAAAAATCCTGTCATTTATCTGGGAAAGGAAGGCAGTGTATGGGCAACTTGAAGGAGTTTATCACCATGATGAATTTATTATCAGATTTTGAATTTTAAAAAGGCAAGCAAAAGAAGCTAAAAACTACTCTACCTTCTATAAAATCCAGAGATGGAAAACAAAGCAGGAATGAAATCAACTTGCAGTTGTGAATGAATCTTTAGGTTAATTCTCAGCATAGAGAGCATATTCACCTCAGTACAGTGATTTCCAAGGCCTTTCATGTTCTCCCTGTCTTTAAGCAATTCTATCAACTATCAAAAACAAAATGAAGCCACAGCCTACCAGGAAGAATAGCTTTCTTCACAGAGAAGAATTTCATGTGCATTGTTCAAAGGGAAAGGATCAGGGAGGAACCACATAAAGAAATTGGAGAAACACATATTCCTCCCTGGCTTTTATCAGTCCTCATGCACACCCTTCCTTGCAGATGTTCCCAAGTTCTAGTTCAGTGCTGAAAAACAAATTAAAACCATTATCTTTGTGGTGTCTTATATTGAAGAGAATCCATCACTCACAGCCCAGAGAGAAGATGACAAAGAATCTTCCCAGACTATTTCACCTACAAGCGAGTTTTACAAGATTCACCTACTTTGAAACTAAAAACAAGAACAAGATGAACACGCAGCGGCTAATTCTAATTTTAAGAGTCTCATTTGACATCACGATAACTTATCTTCAACTCTGTAATTTGTACAAGTGCCACCAGAGAAAGACAAATGCCTTTCAAAACCATTTGGACTCTGCTTGAAAAACAGCCGACCTGGCAAGGGAACCTTTCCGCTAAAAAAATAAATCACAAACCACTGCAGCAAAACCAAGCACAAAGCTAAAACCCGATCTAAGAGCAAGCCAGGACAGACCCAGGGAGAAAAGTACCTGATGACAAGGGTGATTTAAAGTAACAGTGATAAAATTGACTTCCAGCCATTGTTCGATCTCCAGACCTATTTCCAGTTTATCTGCCCTTAACTTCCTGGAGAACAAAAGAAAATCTAAATATCTGGCATGGCACAGAATGAACATGGGAAACTTCATCACAGATATCTACAGGTGAGAGAACATCGGGAACCACAGAACACAGAAATTATAGATGAGTGTCAGTGAGGCTGTTTTTGGAATCACCTCTGGGTTAAATCAGAGGATGTGAATTCCAAGGACCTGAAACCATCCTGACCAAGGCCTGACATGTTCATGTAGCATGTACAGGGCACTGTACCAAGGCTGATTAGCAAGCAATTAAGAGGGAGGTAGTACAGCATAGACAAAAATATAAAGCAGAATATGTGGGTACATTTGGGGTCATCCTGATAAGACGTGCAAAACTCATATCCCTTAAATTCACATTTATTTTGGTTTTAATCCCTGGTCTAGACCACCTTGATGCCTAGACCTGCTCCTAATCTCTCTCAGAACCTGGCTTTGCCTCCATTTCCCCAAATGTCAAAGCAAATAATGCTCCTGTTCCTCTCCAGTAGGAAGAAATATCTGAATAACAGCAGAAGAGTCCTTGGGCCCCCTGGTCACCGTCAGCACTAGGAAAGATGACAGCAATGCAGTGAAGTTCTTTCCCTGGGAAAAGCAGTTTTGGGACCCTTCAACAGTAACAGCCAAGAAGGCTCTTTGTCCTATATACACACAGGTTTATCTTCTTTTCTGATCTTAAGCACAACCCCCTGCTCCCCTAACCCAAGGGAGTGCAAGGACAGCAAGTGAGGACAAGAGGAGGCAAGTCCAGATTTCTTTGGTATAATGATCAAACTTGCAACAAGGGAAATATCACACAAGACATTCATACCTCCTACAGAGCCCATTTCCATTTCTAAGGGAATAAGAAGGCTGACGGCCTCTACGCTTAACCCACAGATGCCAAGAGATGGTTCTGCTTCCTGCACTTGGTACTGCTTCCCAGTAAAAAATCAGGGAAAGACCATTTCTTTCCTGCTGCTTGGGTCCTGTTAACACTCTCAGTCTGGAGCTCCTCCTCTGGTGTGTCAGCACACAGGAGGCCGGAAAAGCACAGTGAATGAGGCTCATCCATGTGGGGATAAGCATCAGGAGAGAAGGTACACCGAGGAGCCAGCAAGCAGCAGGCAGGGAATGCTGCATGGAATCACGTCCCCAGGAATCTCCGTGAGTTGAAATCAGAGCCTGTTATTAATCTACCCAGACACCGAGACCCGGGAGCTGGAGTAAATCCGATTAAATTCCCACTGTACCAGTGGCTAGGAGCCAAGCAGGTCTTTCTTTTCTTTTGAATGGTAACCCAAAGGATATTTCTTTGTCTGCTTCACTAAGTAAACGCACTGCTTTAAAACAAACCAGAAAAAAAGAGCAGGAGATCGAGAACATCAGGTGAATTTTAGTATGGCAGTAAGGTCCTTTGAGACGCAACTCAAAGGGAGAAGAAAAACTTAGTTATTTCCTAGCCTGGAGGGGCTACACTAGTGGTGGAGAAAGCAGTCCTCCTCCACCCTTCAGCGTGGGATAGGAGGAGTCCTTGAGCAGATTAAAGACAGCTAAGCAGGGGTTAAAAGCAAATCTTTGCCGTGGCAGTTTTGCAAAGCACAGGACGAGTAAACAAAACAGAACTTAAAGAAGAATAATCCCATTACACCGGGAGAATAGAGAAGAAACAAAAAATCCTGGATTATTTAGGAGGGCTAAGTTTTTCCGTTCTCAGAAGTTGATGAGAAGCCGAGTGGAGTGACATGCTGACAAAGTGACCAAGGAGCCCAATCCTCCCCACCCCAACCACCAGCTCAGCACCCTGCGAGCACAGCTGGAGCTGTGATAAAAACTACTGAATGCTCCTTACCTGCCCTGGCCTTGATGGCTCTGGTGTTTGCCAAAGCTCTTTGGGAAACCAAATGCAAAAGACAAAAAAACCCCAATCAAATAAAACAAATACAAAAAGGAAAAAAAATAATAAATCAAAGCTAAACAAGAAAAGAAACGCAACACAGAGATGTTCCTTAAAAGCCAACAGCAACACATAGCAGCTGCCAGCCAAGCAGATCGTCCACGAGATGGAGATTTAAGGCATGTTTCGCTTGCCCTGTCAAGGGAAACGATTTCAGAGACTTCTTAAAAAGACAGCAATTCAGGTTAAAAAAATTGAAATAAACCAAAACGTATCAGCGCTTTAAAGGTTAACGGCCTCTGCTGAACAACATGCGTTTATCCAACCACGTCTTAGAGTAGTTTTTTCAGCCCTGAGACCAATGAGCACAGCTAAGAGGAGGGCCTTGGGATGGTGGAGAGGCTGAGTTACCCCCTCCCCTCTGCCTTCCCTCTCTCCACCTCCCCCTTCTTTTTTTCCTCTCTCTTTTTTT
>VZRS01007379.1:297095-367535 GCA_013398055.1 Ifrita kowaldi
TTTTAGTTTAGTAAATTAATGCAGCAAGAAACTCCCAAGATCTGGCGAGTCCTAGCAGGGGAGAGAGGGCAGAGGGGAGATGAGATGCATTAGGAGGACACTGAGCCACTTTCTTTCCGAGCACAATGGAAGTGCTTCCCAAGAAACTTCCCCTTCGCTCCCCTCCGCTCTAGCCCTGAGCAATGGGACACCTTCCCTACAGCAGCAATAACTTATTCGGGAGGAAAATAGCCCAGGAAGCAGGAATCAACAGCAGCCAAACGGCGGGCAGGAAAGAGACACAACCGGGACTGCAGCACGGCTCCACACTGACAAATTCCTGTGGATGTAANGGCCGCCCGCCCGCCCGCCGCTGGCCGCGGTGCTGAGCGGAGCCGCCCGGCCGCGCCTCGGGTGTTTCGCTTCCCCCACCGCTTCTCCCCAAGTGCCCGGTTACTTTATTGGCCAACCCCACCGGCCCACCCCTCACGGAGTACAAAAAAAAAAAANAAAAAAAAAAAAAAAAAAAAGAAAAAAAAATACAACAAAACAGCGAGAGCTGGAAAAATGTGCAACGTCAACGCGCTCGGAGTCTACGTGTGGGAGACGATCGTTTTCTTCAGGTAAGGCTCGGCTTTACGGGAGGAAAGCGCCGTGCCCAGCCCAGCTCGGGGGGGCACAGCCCCTGGGCACGGCTGCGGGCCCCTGCCCCGAGCTGCCCTTTCGCCTCCCCTCGCTGCCCCGGGCTGGCTCCCGCACAGCCCCGGGCTCGGGACGCTCCGAGGCTCTGCGAGTTACTCCGTTTAATTAGCACCGCAATCTCGCTAACCGCAGTGCTGAAAACACCGACCCCGGCTGCTTGCAAAGTGACAGCTAGTGGCGGCTGGCAATGCTGCACTTGAATTTGCCCGGGTAAATATTCCCACCTCGCCCCCTCCCCATCCTCAGACTGCAGGTGAGTTCCGTGGGATGCTTTCGCTGCCTGCCTCTGAGGGCTCACCCTCTATCCTCAGCTGGCTGTGTTTAAAATCACTGAAAGCAAAGAATTATCTGCTACGTCCCAACTTTTATGTTTTTCTTTCATGTTGTTTTGAATATTCTTTCTTTGCAGAATCTAAAAGAAAGCCAAAGGGGATGGGGGAAGCTTTTTGCAATTGTGCCTGTTATCACCCAGCTGTATTTTTGACTCTGATTTGGATGTGTTCGGTTTCTCATTGAGGCTAACGCAGAACAAACAGCTTTAGTCTTAAAGAATTGTTTCTTGCCCATGTATCCTTGCAGTGCTTTTACTGAATGGACAAAAAAATATTGGAAGGTAGAAGCTTCTATATTTCAATGAAAAATGCAGCCTGTTGTAGTGAGTGAGAGATACCAGATACACGCAATTGGAGGGAAAAAAACCCTGTTTCATGACCTGAACTTGCTCATCAGTCTCAGCCTTCATTTCAGTTGCGTGGCTCTTACTTCTGTGTTTTGCCAAAGTCTCATCTTGTAGTTTAATGTGAAAACACAGCCGTTATTTGTATAAAATCACTGGTGTAATACTTACTCTTTCAAAACACAGTAGCAGACCTGCTGATACTGGCCAGACTTTGAGCCAGCATTCTCTTTCCTTTTGAACACAAAAGTCTTCCTAGGCATAAAAATTGGAATATCCCCACTTTTTTCTGTAATTCCACGGAAATTCAGAGACAGCAAGATTGTCTCATGAACGAAAAGCAGTAAATGTTTGTTAGGTAAACCAAAAAATGAGTTCTAGAAACAACTAAAATCACCAGTCCCTGAGAAGCAGTGCCCAATAACCAGCACTTCAGAGCCATCCTTTCCCATCTTAGTCACAAGTGTATTGCAGCCCTGCATGACACAGTGGAGGGGGCTGAAAGGGAGCAAATGGAAGTGCAATAAACTCTCAGATAAACAGTGGGGAAGCATTGGGTTAACAAAAAAAAAACAAAAGACAAACAAGGCTAAATAACACAAACACCAGAAAGCAAAAGGAAAATCAAATAACAAAAATAAAGTATTTCCAGGCTTGCATTTGCTATGGCCCTGGTGCTGAAGCGTCTGTCTGGGTCTCCTCTGAAGTGCCTGAACACTGAAATTGATGCACACTCGTCCTGCAGATGCTGCTCACACTTGTGCTTCACACAACACGTGTGAGCACTGACAGGTTCCCAGCACATCAATCACAGTCCTGGGCATTCTAACCCCTGGTAAACCAGTCACCTCAGATTCTAATGCAAAGGTTTGTAATCTTATAAATTATACACAGATGTATGTGGTTTTACATCATATTGCATCCAAAAGGTATTTCTGGAACTTTAATTTTCCCAAAATCAACATTTAAGAATATTTGAAAATACTTTAATTCAATTGCAGGGAAAGAATGACATCAAATTGGTTTATATATTGCAGTCATTTTTGAAATACAAAAACAAAAACCCCAAACAGAAAAACAGTCAGTAATTCCTGCTCAGAACTGACTCTACGCAATGTTTTTCTTTTTCTCTCTCTCGCTTTGTGCTATGTGTTCAATTTATTACAGGCCAAAAATCTACCAGCCTTTCTAGTCCAGGAATAGCTTTGCTATTTCAGTTTCAGTAAGAGAAGTTTATTAATTAACAGTCATTCATAAATTTAGTGTGCCAATTACTCCTGCACTCAGTCATACGCAATGTTTAACAAACCCAAAGCTGATAATCCAATAATCCATAAGAGAAGTATGCATTGCTTTGAATTAGAGTGCACTTTATTGTCAGCCTGTCGAAAATATTCTGGGAAGAGAATCCATTATGTGTTAGCACATATACCACACAAATATTAAAATAAATAAATAAAATTTAATGTTCCAAAGAAAAATATATACAGCCAATACAGGAAAATAAGCCAATATAGAAAATAAGACTAGATTTGTTGCTTTACAAAAATGTCCTCCACCAGTCTTTTAAAAAACAAGACCCCATGGGAAAGAGTAACAGCTGGTGTGTGAATGCAAACATTATGGTATTGCCAATATGATATTTGTTTCTGTTACAGTTGGGGTGTTTTAGAAGGAATTTGTGATATGTGGCTTATTCCGACATGCCTTTCTCTATGGAAGAGCACTTCCCATTGTGCTACCTGCCTCCCCCGGCTGCAGTCACTTAGCTGTGACTAAGGCTTTTACTGGGAACCTGGGCAGAGGCAGGGATGGGAACTGGGTTGGGGTGGGAAACGAAGACAGCTTGTTTGACCAAGCTTTCCTTACAGGTATCTAGGTAAAGCAAAGTGCTAGTTCTTTAAAATAAATTGGACAATTTGGGACAATATTGGGCGCTGGGATTTCCAGATGTCCTGCTGATACCTGTGGAGACATTTACAATCAATCATTCTCCCAAAGTCTAACTATACACACTGAATGTTCAGATGTGAATTCCTTCATGCAGAACAAAGTGCTCCCTTATCCTGTTATGATCTTGCCTGGGCTTTCTGTTGTACCACTAAATTTTAACAGCTGTAGTGGTCCAGAAACACCACTGCATAAGAGGAAGATAGGAATGCATCTTGTACAAATTAGGAGATAAAAGGTGCTCTAGAACTGACACCTTACCCAACTGGGCACTGTCCTGTGAGGCTTTGAAAATCTTTGGGCCTGGTTTTTGTCCCATTACCAAGAATCAGCAGCACGACCTTCATGACTCAAGATCAGAGTTGGCCCCTTCTGAACAACAATCTGTCAGCTAGCAGGAGTGATTCAAGGCAACTGCTCCAAGTGAGTCACAGGCTAAAAGTTGCTGCCAGCCTCAGTCCCTATTGGATTGCTCCAACTGGCGTGTTTATATTCCCTCCTGTCAGTAACACAGCTCTTCATTGCCAGTTTTTAAAACAACAAGAAGGTGCCACTCTGAACACGATGCCTCAGCTTTGTGGGGACAAAAAAAAACCCCACGAACAAACCTTCTCCTGAAACAGCCTTGGCAAGTAAAGGGGGTGATTGGAGAGCTGCTGGTCTCATCTCCTTGAAAATATCACAAGAGAAAAGACAAGGGAAGAAAGAGAAGAATAACCTGCACCATATCTCTAAAGCTCCTGCTATAGCTCTGCAGGGATGGGGAACATTACAGAGCAAAGCCCTAACCAGAGACTTCCAGAGCCACAAGATAACGTAGCAGATATTCTCAAGAGTCACAGATTATTTTCCCCATGCTAACTAAAATCTATTAGAAGTTGTGCCTCTGCAGAGTCTGTCATCTCCATGAAATAAAAATGATTTAGCAAAGCCTTGGACCAGATGGCTCTAAGGATACTCTTTAGCTGCTTTGGTCTGCAACCTTTGATAGCCCCATTAGAGACCCCATTAAAAGGGTTATGTAGCCAAGGTTTGAAAATGTGACAATGTAGACAATTCTAGAAACCCTTATAAATAATTCTGTAAAGAAAGATTAATTTGGTGTCATTGCAGTAAAAGCACAAAGTGTCTGGGACCCTGCCTTCTGCAGGGACTTTGATCCATCCATCCTGAGTCTTGCATTTTAGGCAATTAAGACAAATCAACGTAAATTTCAAAAAACATTTTCTAATAGCCTAGGCTTAACCTTTTTCTCCACACAGCTGCCTTAAACAACTCCAGACCTGCTCTGTGGATGGTTCAGAGCAAAAGAAAGGCTCCACAAATGTCTGTGAGAAAAACATCCTTCCTCCCCACCTTAGGTTGGGTACAGAGAGCAGGAAAACCCTAAATAACCAACTTGCTTAACAAAACCATTACAAGGAACGTTGCAGTTTCTCACATGGACTAATAAAACATCCTTGGTCTCTGAGGTGCTGGTGCTGTGCAGATTTTAGGTGATGTAGACTGGCTGTCCACCTTGGCTCGCTCTGAACGTTACCCCACACTGCAGCAAGTCCCACTGGCAGAACAGAGATTTACTGTTCCAACACCTGAGAGGAGCTGCTCCTGCAAAGAGATCGAGATGTGGAGGGAATGGTCAGACCCTGCCCTTACACACAAAGGCACTACAGAGACTTCCTTCAAAAACAAGGATCTAGGCATGGGAATTCTTATTCTCCTTCTCCAATGAGAGGTGTTGGAGACCCTTAGGTATGAAGCAAGTCAGCAGCAAAGGGCCCTCTGGCTCAGTGTCCCAGATTTATCAGCGCAGGAAAAGGCTCAGGAAGTTCACTCTGCTGCTGACTGAGCAGTTCCAGCCAGAAAGGAAAGCTCTTGTAAGCAACAGCACAGGGCAGCTCCCCCTGGTCCTGGGCAAACACATCCCTTGTTACCTTCAGAAATTCATCTCACCAATCCCTCATGAGCTGACCTGGATAGAAGAGGATCCCAGCATCTGAATTAGAAAGTTAATCAACGTCCAAAATTAAATTACTTTATTAAACCAGCACCAAGCAGCAATCATTCATCTGTAAGAGGAAACCAGCAGAAAGGCCTGTTCTCATTTCATCCCAGCATGCAGGTTAAAAGGACTCTCCAAATTCCAGTGTCAAGAACAAGATGTCAGACCACCTAATGAATACAATTGCTATTTAGGCACTGATGAAAGACAAGGCTCTTGAAAAAATAAATCACGCTTTAAAAATCACTACATCCAAATCAAACTCACGACATTTAATTATGTCAAATCACATCACCTATTCTCAATTGCTTATTTTCTATAACCTGGAGCTTTTCTGAGATCCCAAAGTGATCAGTGTTAAGACAACAGATAGACTGTTAACAAACTATGACTTCCAGCTGGTTTATTTGCCTGTATCAGCTCTCACTGTAGTGGCACATTAAATCACGGTTTCACTATTTCCAGTAAATTACCCTTTTGCTCTCATTACGTGGCATGTTCCTACTGACCTTTATCTATCAGCAAGAGCACAAATTATTGCTATTCTTATGAACTGTGGTTACACTTGTGCACCTCACACCTTCCAAGAGAAAGGATTCATCATAACCCTTTAAAAGCTAAAAATGTCATTCCAGCACACCCTCCCCACCACGGTTTGGTTCTAATTTTCGATGGATGAAAAAAGTAATTCCAAGAACTTTTGATAACTTTAGTTCGGAAAAACAAATCCAACAAAATAACAAAAACCCAAACCAACAGCACACCAAACCCAACAGCAACTTGGGATAAATGAAGCAAAAAGGAAGGAGTGAGAGAAGCATGAATTCCTCCTGCAAGGGACTGGAAGGATCATTACCAGCCATGACCAGAGCTCAACACCAGACTGTTTGGCTGCTGACTTCCAGACCTACTTGCACGGCCTTCAACAGGCAACTTTTGCATTGCACCTGGCATAACAAAGTATTGCTAATTCAGCAGGTCAGTTCCCTTTAAAGAGACAAAGAAATTCACTGATTTCTTTTCTCTCACCCTTCCCCCAAAGTATCCAAGCAATTTACTTTTCTCTTTACTAAGCCAGAACAGAAACCATTTCCCTCCAGTGGAGGTGGCTTGCATTGGGATTTCTTAGCCAGGATTGGTGCAAAATGTTACAGTTCCCTTCCCCTCTTGGGAAAGTGCTGATACAGCCCAGCTGATCTGGTCCTGCTTGCTCTCATCCCACTGGTGCTATTGATTCCATACACACCTCCAAGCTGCTCCTAAATCTCTCCAACGCTTCAAGAGACTAATGCACAAAACCTGAAAAAGTCCAGAAGTGCAATGTTTGTCCTCCCCTCAGCAAGGCCAAAGCCCAGAGGGGGCCTGCAGAGACCAGAAATAAACGGAGGCAGATGCAGCCATGGTTCACAGGAGCTGAGCTCTCCCCATCATGCAGGCAATTTGTCCATCCATGCAATGCACCACGGTGAGCCGCTGGTTTGGGGACTGCACCACATCTGGCTGGCACACGGGCACAGTTGGCATCCTGTAAATACGTCTCTGCTGGGTATAAGTGCCAGCAAGAAGAGCAGGGGAAATCTTAATTTACCAAACCCCACAAAATATGGATTTTGAGAGGGAGGGGAAAACAAAAGAACACGCTTTAGCACCCCTGCTTTCCTGCTGACTTCTCCCTCTTCACTCTTCCATTGAGGCGCACAGCCTGCATTAAAAAAAGGGGAGGTGGGGGGAAGACAAAACACCCCCAGACAGCCAGGGGAACCCTCTTGTCTTTATCAGTGCCTCACTGTGGGGTGGGTGAAGAGGGAGCAGAGCACCAGGGGGTTGCCAGGACCAGGAGTGTCGCATGGCTGGAACAGCAGGGCTTGCAGTGCCATCAATCATCCCCGGGCTGCCTTCAGAGCAGAGCTGCCGGCAGCAGCTCCCCTCGCCCTGCCAGCGGCGCCTGCGACCACTCGTCCAGAATGCAAATCCCGTCCCCCAGCCCCGGCAGGGCCGGGGCAAACGCACAAATCAATTAAGCAGCAGCACAAGTGGGATCAGGGGTGGATCGCGCCGCTGCCGCGCACTCCTGGCTCCGCAGCAAAACGCAGCTGAGCCAGGAATCGTGCAGGAAATCCAAACAAAATCATGGTTTGCTCACCTTTGCATGATTTCCTCCAATTTTGTTTTTATTCTTTTATTTCAGCTGGTGCCAGTAAAAAGATGCATTGTATAAAGCCTCGAGCACAGACCCCTCCTCCCCTCTTTCATGGGGGAGTTATAGAACCTGAAAGCTTGCAAGGGCCAGCTGTTATCAGCACCCTTTAAAAAAGCCTTAGCTCCAGATGTCCTTGCTGGTGGCAGGAGTGCCTGGGCAAGATGGGCTCAGTCCCCCATTACAGCAGGATGTGCTCACCACAGGTATTAGCTCAGTGAGGAGTGGAGAAGCTCCGGGTTCCTGGCTGAGGGACCCTTTTCTTATCTCATAAGAACTGTGAAGACAGGCTCTGAACTCAAAAGTGACTTTCTGTGGGGGATGTTTACAATCCTCTCTGTTTGCTCCCCGTGCTTTCACCCTCTGGAAGCCCTGCTGACCAGAGCAGTAGATGCTGGCACACCCACACACGACACAGAATTCTTTCCTACACCAGGTCGCCCAAGATCTCATTTACAAACAGAAATGTGTGTATCCCACCTCTCCTGCCACCCCACGGGCCTGGGGAATTACAAACATTGTCCAGCTTCCAGCCCCATCCATCACACTCTGACACAGAGCTATGGGCTTTGAAATCATCTCCCAGCAGTGTGGCTGACAAAGCAGCAACCTCATCAAACACAGCTTGCTCTCCTGCACCAGGGCTGAAAAAGTGGAGTCTGGTTTCTTCAGCTCCCTGACAAAACAAAGTCAGAGGGCACCTGGAGTGAGGAGGAGAAAATCCCTCCCAGGCAGGGAACTCAGGGCTTAGCCATTCATTCCAGAAGTTACATTTCATTTTTGCTCATGAATAAACTGATAAATCACACCAGGAAGCACAGATGGCACAGAGGGAACATTCAAGTCTAGCAGGGTATTTGTGTTGCAATGACAACAACCAATTCCATCAGAAAATATCAACATGAGCACTCGCATCACACAACTCACTTTACACAGCACAAAATGCATCAGAGAGCCCCAGATCCACCACAGGACCCACAGATTTGTAGGTAGGTTACACAGGTTAGCTCAGGAGACCTCTTCAAAGGATCTGCAGCAAAAAGTTCCACTTCAGAAGATAAAACCCACCACCACTCTGCACTACATGTCACATCTCTTAGAAGAATTCTATTCATACCACTTCTGATTTAGCAAAAAAAAAAAAAAAAAAAAAAAAAGTTACAGTATCCTTACCCAATCTTAATGAGCAGCATAAATCCTTAAACTAAAACTAATTTTTAAAAAGCTGCCGTAGCGAGCTATTTGAACTGATGAAAACGCGCCTGAGAGCCCAACTGCAGAGCTATAGATAGAAGAGCATCCACGATTTCTCGTAATTCTCTGACACTTGTCTGGTCTGTGATCTAAAACCCTCTGACGTCAATTGAGGTTCCCATTGCAGCTCTCCGTCCAAACACTAAATCAGGAGCACATCAGTAAAGAGAATATTCTTACCTAGATTGTGAAGTTTCATCTTGTAAAGACATTTTCCCCCTGTATTTACTGCCTTCAGGAGGGCTGTTTATGCACGACTTTGAATATCTGACTAGCCCCTCTGACTTTAAAAGGAATATTCAGAGTGTGTGTGTGTGAAGCTACAGACACATGCTTTTGTCTTTGCGAGGATGCTTTTCCCCTTTGTTTTTCAACAAAAAAACCCCTAAAGTAATTTGAACTTTATTTTTTTTGTAAGCCTCTCAGTATAGGCACAGGTAAGAGTCAGTGTTGGTGTTTGCTGGATTTATCTCACAAGTGATTAAAACCTGAGCTTTGACTTGTGCTTCTCTGTTGTTTGAACTCTTTTCAAACCTGTCTCAGAGGCTTAGGATCCTACATCTCCAGAAAGGCACTGTGTGTGCTCCAAGAGCTGTAGATGCTTCTGGAAGAGGGAATAGTTTAAAAAAATCACTAGAAATAGCTCCTGTGGCTCAAAAATTAATTTAAAAAACACTTTTCTTTTTAATATGCGATAAGCAAGAGTGACCACACAACAAAGATCCTTGTGAAGAGCAGAGACCCAGCATAAAATTAAGCACTAGTCCCATACAATTTATTGGTCTCCCTGTGCTCTTCCCATCCCAACTATATACAACATGCAGATTTCTCCTCCCCCCAGCCAGTTGTCTAGTCATTTATTGTTTTCTTATTGCTCTGTCCAGGCAGCGTCAGCAAATGTTCCAAGTGCTGGTGGCTTTCCATAGAGTTAATCAGTGTAATTGGGATGGTTTATAGCTCTGGACAGAGTGTTTTGCCATATGGCATAGGAGCCATGGGCTGCAGGAACGTGGCAGTGGCACAGAGACACCAGAATGCTGCAGTCTGAAGAGATTTTTCTCACTCCTGTAAAGTTGTTACAGCTTTCCCCTGGATGGGACTGATCACAGAGGGTTAATTCCCTGAGGTCCATGAAGAAATGCCTCCCAGCTCCTCTCCTGGTGCACAGCCACAGGGGCCAGTGACAACACGGGTTGTGCAGGACCTTTGAGAGTGTTTTGGGATTCTTTGGGTTAAAACTTTAACTGATTACATCCTGTGACTACTGCAATGCAGTTACTTCTGGTGCAAGAGCTAGAACTGGTTTAAAGAGCTCACAGCAACAGAGCACAGCCACCCAGGACAGAGACATTTAACAAATCCACTCTTTCTTTCTTGTCCCCATCCTCCTGCCACTAATGGGGACAAACAATAGCTCATTGCCCATTTCACTCTCAGAGTGAAATCTCCCCACAGGTTCTCGATTTCCATATTTCTCCACTCTCACTGTACACATCTACTTTCCTATCCTGTTTCAACACCCAGGCCTGCTTCCTGCCTCTCCTGCATAAACACTCAGCTGAACTAAGAAAACAACCAAGTCCAAATTCCCTTCCCACCTCTGAGAATTAACTTTTAAATTCACCCCTGAGCACACCCCACACTCACACACCAGGGGCTGTAACACACCAGCAGCTGAGCACGACCAAAGGTTTGAGATCACTACTGTGCAACCAGCACATCTGTAATGCTCACAGCTCCTTCTGCCCAGCACCAGGATGGGCCAAAATTTCAGTAGTGGGGCTCTCTTCTCCCACACACCTCCACTCTTCCTTCTGTCCACCTCTGATGCTGCAGGCCAGGAATTCAGACAAAGTGGTGGAGCAAAACATACAGGCAGTGAGTTTCATCCTATTTAATTGAATTGCATATCAATATTGATTGTGCTATTAATTTTGATAGTAAATCTAATCATTAAAATAAAAAGTCTGCTTGCAGTCTCTGCCAAGCCTTCCCAGCAAGGGTCTGGCAGCATTCCCCTCCAGATAACATATTGGTGTGCAGTCAGAAATAAATGTCTGGGTGCAGAGTTTAGGGCTGCCCCTTTTTCTTTTCACCAGGACAATCTGTCCTTCCTGCTGCTGAGGAGAAGAGAGAGGCAGGCAGCCCCAGCACAAGCAGAGGCTGAATCCAGGCTGGGCTCTGCTGAGCTCCAGGATCTGCTGAGAGGCCTCTGATCCCAGGGAGAGGGTTCAGGAAGAGGAAGGAGGGAGTTACCATGGGTAGCACTTGTTAATCATGGACAGCACGACTCCTTTCTGTGCCCAGCTATCCGTTCTCTTTACAACTGCACCTCTCAGAGCCTGCTGGAGTCAATAAAACAAAGCTGATGAATTCTCCTGCATCCCCAAGCCCCAGCACTGCCCCAGCCTGGCTTTGAAGGCAACGGTGGAAGCAGTTATTCTGCTCACCTCAGCCTGCCTCAGACCTGATGGATATTTCCCTCCCCTGGGATATCTACTTACAGAACACATCACATTTGAAGGGCAAATGTGTGAGGCAGCTCACCTGAACACTATTCCCAACACATTCCTGCCAAGGTTTCTGCCTTGCTGTGTTTCAAACATAAAATTTAAAAACCCCTAACAAACCACTTCAGAAACCTTTGCTGAGCAGCACAGAACCAGGGTAGGGGACCAGGGTAGGGGATCAGGTGTCTTCTATTTCCCCAGCCTGCAGAGATCCCACTTCTCTTGAGCCACTGATGTGGCACCACTTTACCTTCATGGGGACCTGAGCCTTCCACAGTTTGCAGAGCGATATTTCCTCTGCAAACGCTTGTTTTGCAACAGTTTGTTTCTGCTGCCAGACATATTTTTTTTACACTCAGAATTAATGATTAACAATTAAATTATTTGACAAGGGAATAGAGGCCCTGTGCTAATTAAATTCCTTCATCACTCCTCTTTGAAAAGAAAAAAAAAAAAGAAAAATATATTTCTCAGTATCAGCGTTCAGCCAGAACAGGGCATTTTGTGATGCTGGACTTAATTAAATGGACAACCATGGCCACAACCAAAAAAAAAAATAGTATGAAAATATTGCTCAAGGATCATGCACATGGGAGGAGGAAGAGGAGGAAACAGCCAGCTGGGGAGCCAGGAATCAAGTGAACAGACACATCCAGACTGCAGAAGAGCCACTTTCTAAGCCAAATAATTGTTTATAAGAATTTATCATTTGTTTAGCTGAAACAAAATGATGCAGACAGAGTAAACAATGCCTGCATAGGCTGGGAAAAACCAGCAATAGGTGTCCTGTAAAGCTTGGCTGCTCTGTTTTAAGGAATGCAATCCTGAGCTGCTGGGCTGCTCATCTCCACCACCTTCACATCCTGCTCGTGGGCTGGACCTCCCGGGGGCTCACTGGTGTCTGCTTACACGCCAGCATTAATATCACAAAAGATTATGCTAGTTCATCGACCCTTTGAAGAGATCCTTCCCATTGTAGCTGCTGTGATGATTGCCTGATGGCACTTTCTCAGCCAGATCCACCAGGGATTACAGCAGCATAAATAAGATAAGCCGCTGTCTGACTGCTATTAAAATGCGCCGAGACGCTCGGCTCAGACAACTCTTACACCAATACAAACTCCATCCTCACTGGGTTTGTTAAAGGCTTTGCCTCCCTTTGTTTATTCACAGAATAAATCTTTTCTCCGAGCAACACAACAACCCACACTAAATTTCCAATTCTCTTCCATTGCCAATAATTTTCAACTCACTTGGCAGTTTCCCTCTCCTCGTCTCTGCTGAGCCAGGAGACACACAGTCCTGTGGGACTTTCCAGGGTGTTCTGGAAGGACTAAGGGGTGGAGAAAATCCCAGAAAGCTCCCAAGGCAGCACATACAGCACTAGTCCAGACAGACCTGGAAGACAGAGGAAGCTGGCAGTTTCTTTGGGTGCTGTCTGAGCTAAGTTGCCATTGCAAATATCAGCTGTCACAACCAGAGTGGAGATTTTGGGGGTCTATTAAACAGAATCCATCCACCTAAAGGAGGGGGGTGGCTCAGCCTCTCTGAACCTCCCAGTGGTGTTTCCTACCATTATTTCTAAGCTAGAAAGTAGACTCCTCTGCCTGCTGCTGGAAAGGCTTTGCTGATCCCTATGTACTGCTTTCTTGCCTTTTCTTGTTAAATCCAGAGGGAGTCCAGTTTTAGGAAAGCCTCTAGTAACCAAACAAACTGAAGGGAACTCAGAACTCACCATTCCCAGGTCAACACCACAGAGCAGCCAGCCAGATTTTAGAACATGCATCAAGGCACTGAATCACATCAGTTTCAGCACATCGCCAAAGCTGCTCCCAGGGACTGGCATGAAGCTACAGAAAGCAGAGGGGCTGTGAGAGGCTTGTCCTCTCCCAGAGGTTTCTGGGCTTCAGTTATTACCATGCAGGAAGTGAGCCCATGAAATTAATTTACCTGCAACTTTGATGCAGAAAGGACCAGAAAATGGCACCCAAGAAACACAGACTCACTCCTTGGAAGTGCAGTGAATATACTCAATACAGGCTTTCACACTGAATTACAGGAAAGATGAGCACCGATTCCCGTGCTTTTCCACCTCATTTTTTAAAACAAATGCCACGGGAATTGCAGTTTCTAATTATCTTTTTCCACTTAAAGATTATTAGATGCTTATTAGGTTTGTATTGCCTCTCCCCTCCCACACACATTTTCCATTTCCATATACTTCTAGTCTATAGTTAATGAGAAGAAATCAGTATATTGCACTGTCTGGCATCTTGCTGAAGTGGCAGAAGTCTTTGGTTACCAAGTCATTTGCTGCTTAATTGAAATCTTTTCTCTGGACTTATTGCCATGCAGACACTCCATTGGAATGCAGTAGTCAAGCCCAGTATCGATTGTCCTCCCACTCAGCTTTCTTCTTCTGCGTTTGCAAATCAATTGCACCCTGTTGCTTTCCTTCTAAAAACAAATTAAATTAAAAAGCATCACCCATTCCACAACCTCATTTACCCCTGAAACACACTGGTTCTGCTTTGCATATTTTCTTGGGGCGGAGATGGGGACAAGACAAGAAAGGGGACATGGCTGTAGCAAGAGCAAGATCCACACCTCGTCACATCACCACCGAGCAGGACGTGCATCAGCCCGTTCAGTTGCTGCCCAGTGTGGGAGTAGATTGGGAATACACAAAGGAGTGAATAAAATCCTAGGTTGAGGCTCTCACTGGAAGTGATCTGGAATTCGTCTCCCCTCTTCACTGCAAATTAAACTGGTTTTGACAGTTTAAAGCCCAGCAGAGAACTCTGTTGCAACTTGCAAAAGGAGCCAGACTGCAGTTGTGAGTTTGCAGGATTGAAAACCAAGGCTTGGCAAGCCACTGCTGCTGACACCAGGAAAGAAAGTCAATGCAATGAAGGTTACCAGATTCCTGATTTTGAAATTTTGCACCCAAGCACTGTTGAATCCCACCCATTTTTTAAAGTTCTGAGGAGCAAAATGGTTCAAAATGGTGCTTGTCAAGATAACATGTCTCTTCAGGGTCTCAGCTCAAACTTGCACTGGAAGAACTCATCTTTGGGGGCAGGATCACGTTAATACCATGCATATTTACAGTCCCAAATTCTTCCCAAAAGATCTTGTGTCAGTTGTTAGCACTACTCCTGCAGGTTTAACTACTGCAAAACTTCCCAAGGTGAGGCCCTCACGCTGTTAGAAGACTCTGGTGTCATTTGTGTAGTCAAATATCTTGTGCCTGTCGTAAACTTCCTTAGACCTCCCAGCTGCTCTGTCAGGGGCTCCTCACCCGTCTCACACAGCCTTTGTACTTTATAAAATTCAAGAGATTTGCAAAGTGTGAAGCAATGGCCTCACTTCCTCCTGAGCAGCTTCCTTTGGCTCATTGTACATTTGCATTGCAATGCTGCCTGCAGGCTTGACCCAGCACCAGGCACCTGAGCCCACAGGCAGACACATTGCATAGGTGGTTGGGGGGATTTTTTGGATAATCTAGGCAATTTTATTCAACACTTGCAGCCTAGGAGCAGATTGGTGTTCAAGTAGAAACCGTACAACCAGAGGGAGGGTGCTGAATAATGTCTGTTCCTGTCACAAAGTCAAACCTTCCTGCAAAGCTGCGAATGAGCGCCTAATAGCAAAGCTCACTTGTTCCTGTGTAGATGGCAACAACAGACTTCCTAAGCCCAAATCATCACCCTGCAGATCTTGCAGGCTCCCATCGAGTCAGAAGGCACATTGCCAGCCACAGGTTTTTGTCTCCTACAGATAAATTCATGATTTCACTCTTTCTGCCCCAGAGGCCACACAGGTGCCAGAAGGATTCCACTTCCTTTCATCTTCAACCCGATATGAGTATATAATTTCAGGATCACGCTCCAGTTCTGTGTTAATCTCAGACCCTGCATTGCAGGTACCAATAGCAAAGGTTGGACTGATCAGCAGAACCACCCCTCTCCCCTACAGCCCCAAAGGCTCTGCACGAGCTGTACCATCATGTGATGCTCATTCAAACCTCAAATTCCAGATTCCTCTGATCCTACCTGCCTTTTGGAAAATCATACTGTCAGAGTACCAAATATACTCCTTCTTATTTGCCCTGTAATTAGGCAGCAATTGCTGCCCAAGGCTAATCTCAGAGTGTATTTTACCTGCGGAGCTCAGCGCCAGAGTTCACATTTGTAATTTAGTGGCACGCCAAGGAGCTATACCTAAACTCACAAAAGGATTTTCACTACTCATCATCTCTCTTCTACTTTGGTGGCAGCTGGGATTCTGTATTTGGAGATGTTTGGGCTGGGCAAACAAATTAGCTGAGACCAGCCTCATTAGGAATTCACATGGGTACCCATCCTGCCTCAGCAGGAATAAGATGCTGACTGCTCTGTTTCTGGACCCCAAGCCCTCCCCAGCATGGGATACACACTGAAACCTCCTCTTTATTTCTACTTGCACAGCCTGGCAGCCTCCAAGGAAGCTGAAGCAGCAGCTCGCTCTGCCCCCAAACCCATGTCTCCTTCCGATTTCTTGGATAAGTTGATGGGGCGAACTTCGGGATACGATGCCAGGATCAGACCAAATTTTAAAGGTATGAAAAAAAACCCAGTTTTGTTTCATTTTGGGGTTGAAAACTGCATGCAATCCTCATTAATGTCTTCCTAACGCTATATGAAATATGAATATTTATGTTTTTATGAAGTATGTATTATAACGAGACTCGGCTCATGGATCCCTGTAGAGGTCTGGGAAGACATCAACAAATGTCTGCTCAGAGTGGAAGCAGCCTTGTGAGAACATAGGGACCCCCATCTCTTCCATATAGGGATCAAGGATCCTGCCAACCCACACAGTGGCTGGAAGGGAGCTGAACATCTTTGGAGGATAAGATAAAACCTCCAACTTCCCTTTCCCCTGAAGTCACTGCCCACAGCACCTGCTGGTGGAAGGCAGTGTCCCCCCTTATAGCCACTGCAGCCAAGAGGAGTCGCTCCCATCAGCTCCACAGAAATTCCAAAAGGTGCCAGGAGCAGCCCAAACCCACCCCTGTCCCCCACAGTAAAGGGGCTCTTAAGCCCAGCACTGCTCCATTGTTTCACACCCAGTTGTCCAATACCCCATATTCCACAGCAGCCAAACAGCCCTGAATCAGGCTCTGGCAGAGGCAACAAAACAACCTCTTTTCTCCTCTAAACACCTCTTCTACAAACAGTGGGGTGTGGGGTTTTGCGGTGAGGTTTTTGGATGGCTTTTTCAACCTGGCCGAACGGAAGACGTCCCTGCACACGGCAGAGAGGTTGGAACTGGAGGGTCTTTAAGGACCCTTCCAACTCAAACCATTCTATGATTTTTTGTTTTCCTTTCTTTTTAACTGAACTCCCTTTCCCAGAGCTCTTTGGCCCTGAATCACACCCAGAGACAAAGCAGGACCTTTCAGCCACTGCCCAGCCATCTCCAAAGCTCATTTTGTTCACTTCTTTTGTTTCCTGCAACCCGTTCCATCTGCCCTGGAGCCACTGGCAGGGCTGACATAGGACTCCCAGAACCCGTTAATCACTGGTGACAGCACCTGGCACCCAGTTTAAACAATAAACTCTGTACTGGGCTTTTAAACCCAAAGAAAGGTGGGAACCCTGTGTCCCAGTAACCAATCAGGCAACAGAGGACACTGCTGTTCTTATCCAAATCTCAGAGAGTTAAAACACCACCATGTAAACCCGCCTACCACTAAATTATGCAGACACCCAAATTAAACTTTAATATTTAATGAAATGTATACATTTGCTTCCTGCTGAAGGCAGCTGTATTGCATTTTTATTTGAGATAATTTAATTTCAGTTTTATTTCAATGAACTACACCTTCCCCTCAGGGCAGTTTTGCTGGCTTAGCCTCCCACACATAAATCAGGCTCCAATTTAAATGGGATGCATAGGAGGTGTTTTACAGAGCTTGGGGTTGTAGCTCTCAAAGCACATCATTTAAATTAACTGCAGTAACTCATAAGGACATTTTAATTGCTTAGATCTAAATGAAAATAATACCAAAGATCCATATCAGATTGATTTTTGGGGAGGGGAAGATTAACAAAAAGAAGATTGCAGCTTTTCCGTAAATGCTGTAAAGTCTGGGCTTAGCTGTGGATTCACATTCTGAGAACAAAGAAGCAGTATTTGGGTTTTGATTTAAGTTGGAGGATGAAGTCAGGAGCTCAGGCAGGGACAGAGAGGAACCTGGCAGGCCTTGAGCAGGGGACCTCTCACCCAGGCAGTGCCCTTACCCCTGCTGCTGGACATCTACATCCCTTCACAGCTGCATCCCAGCACAGAGGAGGAATATTTCAGTGGCAGGCAGGGAATTTTCTAGAGCCTCTCACAGGCTAAAAAATACCAAACACCACCAAATCCTGCAGGGAGCTCACGACTCTCCTTAGACACACTGGGAAGAGATCAGTGCCTCAACAACAGCGGGGCTGCCCCAAGGAGCCTTCACATGCAGGGGGCCAAACCCACCCCACACTCAGCTTCATGTCAGCCCTGGATCAGGAACAGGGGGGCCAAAATGTCCCACATCTGTCAGAGTGATGAGCACATGCAGTCATCCAGGACAGCAGCTGTGTTTTCCTTACAGTACGCCCTTTGGGAGGGGAATCACATGTACAAGGACCTTTTCTGTGGTTCATGAATGGATCCAGAATAGGAAACCAATGCCCCTGAGCTCAACAGAAGGGATGAAACAAGTACTAAAGCCTGATAACTGCATGCTTTCAGCTTCAGGATAAACTTCTGGATAAGAGAGGTTGGTGAAAGCAGGGGAAAAAAAATATGTAATTTTGTGTCTGATAGCTCAGTCCCTGCCAATGTTTAACAGTCTGGAGAAAGCTGCACAGATTGAACAGAGTGAGATGCTGCTGAGCTGGCAGTGGTTGTCTGGGGGCTTGGTTAGACAGCAGCCTGCTTGGATTGCCTGGGACTCACACCAAGAGCACCCCAGCAGAGAGCATCACTGCAGGGGACATGCAGAAACTTTCAGAGGAGGCCAAAGTAGGAGAGGAGGAAAGGGAAATTAAGAGGAGAAAACCAAGCTCCAAATGTTCCTCAGTAATCAGGAAAATC
Organism: Ifrita kowaldi; assembly: GCA_013398055.1. Classification (NCBI taxonomy): domain Eukaryota; kingdom Metazoa; phylum Chordata; class Aves; order Passeriformes; family Cinclosomatidae; genus Ifrita; species Ifrita kowaldi. The sequence continues at coordinate 315,488 of VZRS01007379.1, forward strand.
CATTAATTTCCACACAGGAGGAAGTTTGCACTGATTAGAGGCACAAGGCTCTCGTTAAAGCCATTCCTCCCCCCCAGTATTTCATCCTGCAGCAACTGCCAGACTGCAGATGTGACCTTAGCAGGAGCATCACTCCCCCAGCAGGCTGAGCCACCAGGCAGTGTTTGAAATGCAGACACCATCCCCGATTCCTAAAGAATGGGGGAACAATCTGAAAATCCACACTCTCTACTTTCACAGATCTTATCTTCCCAGAAGCATCTGTCACAGGGATGATGTGAGATTAACTCCTCCGCTGTAAAAGAGCACCTTGGTCCCTGGGGCAGCGTCTCTGTTCTCTGCCTGGGCTGCCTTTCCCCACCACACCCTGGGCAGTGCCCACAGCAGGTCCTTTGGCAGCCCCCAGAGCAGAGGCCCCTTTTGCTTCAGCCCCCTCTACAAAAGTCCTCTCATTATATGCGGGCAAATGGTTTGCCAGACACCAGATATGCCCTGGTTCCAAAATATTCCCCAGCTTTCTGCTTTGTGCTGAACTGCAGCTCTTGGCATCTCCTTCTGTGTAAATGCAGCATTTCCATCTCAGATTTTCCAGGCAATGTTGTGAAACACTTCCAGTCACACCTTTGGGCATCAGTACCACACGAACAGAGTGACCCCCATGCCCTCAAACCACAATCTTTTCATCCCTTGACACTCACTCCTTTCCTTTGGTGACCCCTTAACTTCTCCAATATGAGCAGGGTAAGCAAAGCTTTGGTCTGAAAGCAAATCAAGCCCAGGAGAGGCATGGCCCAGAGTCCAGGATTACCTTCTGCAATAACAGGACATCCAGAGAATTCCTGCTGGCAGAGCCCTGAAGTCAGGATCATCACCCGGGGTCTGGGGTTTACAAGCAATTCTGCTTGTAAACACCAACAGCAACACAGGTACTAGAATAGCTAAAAAGGAGATCTCAGGGCGCTGGAAAGGTTTTTGGGATTTGTAACCTGGGGTTTACTCTGCAGAGCAGCCGGTCCCTCCCTGCTGTGAGGATGCAGAGGGTCAGACAGGCGGTGTCAGCTCCCCGACACATCCATCATCCTGTGGGGTATTTGCTGCTTTAGCCAGCCTGATCCCTACAGCACACTGTGCTGCACTGGCTTTGTAGGGAGCACATCAGCCTAGTTCAGGAACTTCATATGAGTATTTCATATGTACAGCTCTAAATAAAATTCAGTTGTCTCTTAGCTCCTTCCTGGGATACTTTGCTATCACCTTCAAGGTGAGATTGCCACCCACGTAGCCAGGTCAAGACATCTAGAAACCATCTTGGCTGGCTCTGATCTATTCCTTTTCATCTGAAGAGTTCCCACCAGAGATCTATAAATGCTCTGCCAAAGAGGGGAGCAGAGGCAGAGCAAGAGCAGTGTCTGGTGTCAAACAGGCATCGGAACCAAGACCAGGCCAGGCTGGGTCACCCAGGCCTTACTCCCCTTCTCACCCCTCAGTCCCATTCCCACAGCAGGCTTTAACTCCACAGAGTGGAAATCCTTTGTTTCATGAGCACACAGTGAACTGCTCTTCCAATCTGTATTTGTCATGCAGGCCCACCAGTGAACGTCAGCTGCAACATTTTCATCAACAGCTTTGGTTCGATTGCAGAAACAACTATGGTAAGTGAAAAATCACAGCACAGCTGCTCAGCTACTGGCTCAGCCTCACTGCACTCCCAGAAAATGCAGCATCACCCTCCTCCTCAGTGTGACCGGGGGAAAACACTCAGTGCTCCCAAGCTTACTTAAAGTTTGAGTAAATTAATGGTCAACACACAAGACTCATCACATGTAGCTGAAGATCACACAGTCTCTGTCTCCATCTTATAAAAACACTGCACGGGCAAAGGGCAAGGGTCAGAAAGGAAAACAAATAATCTTTTTCTGAAGATTTGCCTAATGCTCCAAGCTCAGCCACAGTTACAGATACTTTGTGTTTAAGTGGGCATAAATCCAGAATCCATCTGGATTCAAAGAGAAGGGAAATCATCTGAACTCAAATTCAGCTTGCACCAAGATTTCAGATTCGCAAAGATTAAGAGAATTATTAGATTAAAGATTAATATGATTGTTTTCTTGGAGATATATTTCTGGTATACAATGATTTTTACTAGAAAATCAAAACCAATATTTCTGAGTTAAGGCTCACTTCATACAAAATTAGTGAGCATGGCTAAAGGCTGTATCTAATTGGCAAGGCACTAGGAGCAGAGGATCACTAGAACAGGAGATAATTGCTCCATCTGAAAACTATTAAAGATTGGTTGTGACATAACCAGTGAACAGCAAAGGAAAACTCTGGAGGTACTGTGCCTTACTGCTGTGCTAATTAAAGATAATCCAGAAATATGGTGTTTAATTACCCTCTGGTAATTCTTTTTCGAGAAAAATGCTGAATGAAGAATGCAAGGCTCCAGCTTCAGGCATTTTGTGCATTCAGGCAGGAAGTTTTAGGCTTTACATATAGATCACACCCCCTGACTTGAACAAATTACTTGGCACGCACACCACTGTCAGAGGAGAGCCACAGCCACACAGCTGGGGCTATAAACCTTTTCTGACACTACATCATTCTGCTGGAAATGTTTGGGTTGGGAAAGTTCAGTTCTGGTAGTGGAGGGGGAAAAAAAAGCTGTTATTCTGTCCAAGCACAAGGAAACAGATTTCCTATCTGGACTGCAGAATGTGTCAGAGCTCACAGGTGGGAAGTGTAGCATGGATTCATTTGTATATAAGGCAAAAGAGGTAGAAATGCCACCAAAATACACATCTGTTCCTAATTTGCTGTTTATTGGTACCTCCTTTGGCATCACAGGCAATAAATACTGTTCCTACACACCAATCCAGAGTGCGAGGGAGTGGGACAGGCCCACAAAGGATCTGTGCAATGCACAGAGCACATTCCATTGACGTGGTTTTCAGCACATCTCTCCCACACCGTGAGATGCACTGGAGCAGCCAAAGATGCCACATGATCCCTGTAAGCAGGATGCTCCGTAAAATTAGCACAGACTAGCACGAGAGAGATGCAGTTCACCTCAGAGCCACGCTGCAGGGGCTTGCTATCCTCTCCAGATGCCACTCATTTCACAGGCAATCTTCCACAGGAAAAAAAAAAAATTCCCATGGGAACCAGAGAACACCCTGTGGGCACATTGCTTTGTCTAGAAATATCCGAGGCAGCTCTGACAAGCCAGTCCAGATGTCAGGCTGACGCAGCATCACACACAGCCTGATCTAATGCTCTTGTGTGGGAGCAGCACTCTGCTTGTAAACACCAACAGCAACACGAGAAACACAGGTACTGAGACAGCTGAAAAGGAGGTCTCAGCAAGCTGGAGTGGTCCTGGGGATTTGTAACCTGGGATTTATTCTGCAGAGCAGCCAGAGCCTCCCCACTGCTGGAGGATGCAGCAGGACAAACAGGCGGTGTCAGCTCCCCAGCAGTTTCTGGGAAGAACAGACTGTCCTGTCTTGAAGGGCTTTTGAGAGGGACCTGACTACTTTGAATTCAAACAAGGGGAACAAGTGGTCAAACATCAGAGGAAGGAGTGGCAGCTTGTAAAAGAGAGAGAGGTAAATCAGCATTATCCTACAAAGAAAGCCATAGTCTATCACTGACCCCTGGGACTGATGATGGCAAAACTCCCCCAGCTGCTTCGCTGGCCAAAAAGAGAATGAAAATTGTGTTTTAAATCCCCATCATTAGGCACCCTAAGCCTGGTCAGGTTCAGGTCTGAGTACTACATCACCTTATATTTCATTACTATTACACTGCTAGAGAGGAGGAGAAGTGCAGGAGAAGTCACAAGGTTTTTTGGGTGTCCCACATGCAGTTAGAGAAGGCTTCAAAATATCTCCATAGTGGGCTGATAGTTCCTACAGAAAATACCACTGCTCCCTTCTAAGTTTCCACTGCCTGAATATCACAACTCAGTGTAAACCATGAGCTCACCATGCAGAGGATTAGAGAAATTAGAGGTAAGTGCTCACTTACAGCTTGAGGCATCATAGAAGGTAAAAGAAAAGGAAAAAATAAAGAAAAATAGAAAAAACCCCAGGCATTTGATGCAGACAGCTGGGCCTACAAACCTCAGAAGGAAGGGAAATGAGTTGTAGCCAAGAGAAGGCACAAACTCCCCAGAGTTGGCAGAAAGCTGACATCTGCCCCACAAAGTTTCAAAATGAATAAGGCAAGAAATGGAGATCTGAAAACTGCTGCAAGGTTAGGGGGAATTAAAAAAACAAAATCATCCCCCAAATTGAATTCCTAAGGCAGAGCTGATTTAGAGCAAGGGAAGTAACTCCTTTAAGCATCCTGCAGAGCTGGAGACCCAACGTAAAAGCCTCTAGAGGTGCACATAATTGATTGGACATTTATGTTGGATTGCAGCTCAGAGCTCACATCCAGCCTCGCTTGCCTGGAGCTCTGAGGACAAGAGAACCTGAGACTGGGAACACATCCCTGTGAACCCAGCCAGTGCTCCAAAGGGAAGGAGAGGACCAACCCCAACAGCCAGACGAGTGCAGACAGGCTCCTCCTGTCCCAAAGCATCCAACACCAAGGGATTCCCAAGGACAAGTGCAAGATGCAGCCACTCTCTCCAATTATAACTACAAAAACCAAACAACCCCCAAACACAAGCTCTTAAATCCCTTTTTGCTGTTCAAAAGCATAAACAACTCCCCAGCCATACCAGACTATGAAACCTATAGCAAATGTACAAATTCCTCATTCCAAATAAATGGAAGGGGAGCATCTTGGGAACAGGTCTTGTGTTTTAAGTGAATAAACTGCACCAGCTTTGGCTTTTCTTTGGGGCATGAGGCAACTGATAGGATTATCTGGGCATTTCATTAACAAAATCCCTGTTACAACAGCAAATGGGAAATTAAGTGATGCCCTTGCTCTCTCCTCCAATGGAAGCTGCAGTTTTATGGCCTTTCACTGGCTTAGGCAGCTGGGAGCATTTTGTACACAGTGAAGGCACATGGAGAAGGAGGAATGTACTTTTGTATCATCACCTAACAATGCTAGCTGAGCTGGACTCAGGATGAGTTTTCCAGACTGATGTTTTAAAGAGGACTCACACACAGCAAAGAAGAGACTGAAAAAGAAAGAAAAAATCACAGAAGAGCCAGCACAGGCTCCCTTAGACACTGTGCAAATATGCAAATTTATTTTTGCTGCTTTCATGCCATAGTGATCTCATCTGAAAAGAGCAAAGCAAGTGTGACCTTCCAGCCAGCTGCAGCACAGCCACAACTGGGCTCCCAGCATCTCCTGAGGACAGGAGAAGCTGGAGGCTGCAACTGTCCAAATGTTAAGTACTTGTTCAGACACATCTGTACATGAGATTTCCAACAAGGAAACAAAGCACCCTGCAAAGCAGACCAAGCAACTCACCCCAGACCCAGCAGCCCCAGCGCAGCAGAGATTCTGATTAAAAACTTGGGTCACACATTTATCACTGGTCCCATTCACCCCAAGATCAGCAAAAGATGTAACTCCCAATGCACAAAGCCCGTAGCAAAAGTTAGGTTTTGAGCAAACTTTCCTGCAGTCAGTCATTCTCAAACCCAATCATCAGTCCCACAGAGATGATTAGCACGTAGCAAGTCACACAACACAAAATGAAAAGGTTTTCACAACAACTCACAGTCTGCTGCCGTCTCAATGTTAGACCTGCAGTGTTCCAGCTGTCTGTGGTTAGAATTTGTCTTTGCACTAATGGAGAGGGGGAAAAGAAAAAACAGCAAAAAGAAGCCATGAAATGGGACTGTGCAACTCAAATACAAGGACACAAAAGCTCCTCGAGCTGAAAAACAAGACCTTGCTACTAAATACTTACATTTGCAATTCTGGATGCTGGCTGCATCTCACACCCCAGCCGCTCCACTGGCTCAGAAAGATACATATTCCCCACTTTTTGTAGGAAAACACCGAAAAATTTTCCACTTTGGGCTCCAGCCTAAAAAACCCCACACTTATCAAGCCCCAGGGTACTGCTCCCACCCCTCACCAGGTGCCTGCCCTTCTCTGATACAGACTCCTCCTCCCCTCCGCCCAGGTGCGGTTTCACACAGGCTTCAAATTGGCTACTTAGCTACAGCTCCGATAAGTAAAGAGGTGCCTTATTAACCCTTCCAAGGGCTGCTCCTGGTGCGTTTGGTTTCTTTGCAGTCTGTTGTAGTGCTCCTTGGCAAGGCAGGTTGCCTCCAAAATGTTTGTTCATACCCATTCCAGTGAATTTTCTCAATGCTAATAAAGCCCCTCATGCTCTGCTGCCCAGGTGGAGCCACAGAATCCCCTGCTGAAGGAGCTCAGTCTCTACCCTGTTTTTTCAGTCAGCAAAATGTAAATTTATCAAAGGGGAGATCTCTCCCCAAAACTGTTCAGTGCAGAGGCTGCTCTGACAGAACTCCTGAGTCAGGGGGAAAACCTGCTGAGTGTCCTGAGAGGCTCCATCTCTTCTGCTCAGCACTGCCTCCAGCCTCCTCTGCTTTCAGCAGAAGATGTCGAGGCTGTGGGATCTTGGGAAGGAAAGGTCTCAAATGATCTTCTGTTTCTTTGTCTCCTTGCGAGGTCACTAAGCAGAATTTCATTTCGGCATTATCAAATTGAACTACTTTGATCACTCCAGTTATTCTCTTCCTGCCTTGTGTCATGTCCCTCTTGGGAGTAAAATGCCTTTGTGCCAAATTGCAAAGCTCCTGAATGCCTTCACTGCACAGAGCTGCTGCTCCCCTCTCCCAAGCCAGCCAGAGGAGCAGGCTGCACGAGATAATCAATGCCTGGATGTGATAGGCACACAAATGAGGAACCTGAGTGATAAGAAGGATATGGAGAAAGAGATTTTTTTTTTTTGCCAAGTTTGCAGCCCCAGTCAAACCTCTTTTTTCTTAAAGTTCGCACCAGAAATTGGCCCCTTCTGTCCATCATTCAGGAATAACTGTGGACTTCTTGTGATGCTGATTGAGATCTCCTGTAACAGCACCTGTGAGAAATGCTGCATATCTCCAGGTAGCCGAGGGATGAATGTTGCTTGGCTCATCACCTCTCAGCCTGACTGCAACGCTGAGGACAAAGCTTTCAGCACAGAGGATCTTTAGCTGGTGCAGAACACTGTAACCCTTCTCTTAGCCTGTGTCACAGCACAGACATCCCCTGACTGCTCTCCGTGCCTTCTGCTGGCTCCTCAGGCAGTGTCATGTCCGGTTTGCAGTCACAGTGCCTGGTTTTACATTTATGTTCAAATAAGGCTGGACACAAGAAACCTAAAAGGCTGCTCAGACTCTTCTGTACTGCAGTGCAATGACATAGGGGCAAAGAAATCTGGGAAAAAACAGCATTCTCAGTGAGCAGGCCAGGACTGTGGAATAAACTCTCTGAGTAGGAAGATCTTCATAAACACACACACAGAGGTAAAATATTAATGCCCTGAAATGGCAAAGCCAGAGAATTGCATTCAGTGCATGTATCATATTTCTTCACCCTTGCCTTTTTTATACCACAACATAAATGCTTCTTTTTCTGCATTCCAAAACAAAAAATATCCACAGCAAACGCTTCTGTCCAAAGGAGGAACACAGAGTAACACAAACCAGAGTTGTTCCCCACACTGCTGCACTACCCCGGGGTGGAGGTGGTGCAGCTTCTCACACCCCACGTTCACAAGGTGCCCCTGGCCTGTTCTCAGCAGGACATGAGGACAGGACACTGTGACTCCAGAGGTGAGTTAGGAGGGGCCTTCTCACAGCCATCCACTGTGAGAAGTCAGTTTTCATTTGGCCCACAAGTGTTTCATTAATATGCCTCCTCATGGTGGCAAAGACTATGGCTATCATTCTGCCTGTGGTCTCCCATGCCTGCTGTGGTGGCAGCATAGACCATTCAATACCTCCTGTCTCACCCTGTCCTGTCCTTCTGGCAAGTTTTGGAGCCGAAGCACTGAATTTGCTCCATCAACAAAGCCTATCCACAGTAACACAGGCTGTTGTAGGGAATTTGGCTCCATTCCCTCCCCCCTTCCACTACTCCATCAGGCTGAGCACACTTCTGGGCAGCTACCACTGAAGTTTCTTCCAAACATGAGTTTAATTTGTGTTGTACATGACAGAAGTCCCAAACTGGAGCTGACCTGTTAGCATCTAGCTTATTTGTAGCTGAATAAGCAAAACAACCTTTTGCTTTCTGCCTATTAGGTCAGCGACATTGATTTCCCCTGACTGCAAGGGCTGCGGATCTTGATGCATAGAAAAGGGAGAATTGAAAATGTACACGTTGTTCTGGGAGCTGCTGCCTGCTGTGGAAAGTGGGAATTCATGGTGCCTTTCCTTTTCCAGGCTTGCATGATGGGCTGGTCCTGCGCTGAGACCCTGGCCCCCAGCTGTCCCCAGCTATTCACATTTCCTCCAGACACGTTATCCAGGGTCGACAGAGATGAGCAATTAAGTCAGAGGGATGCACTAGGACTTGTGAAGGTGACATTTGGAATATCAGCAGAAGGAAAGAGTGTTGAAACTCCTTTTCGTGTTCAGAGGTCTGCTCCTTTTAGCATCAAGCCCGTGGTTCATTTGCTGTTGTCACAATCATTAATGTCATTAGCAGCTTCTGCGCTCTGAGGAGGCAGATGGCACCAAGTGGCCTGAAACAGACTCTAGACCACGTGCTTGGCTAGGAAGCACCTCACCCAAAACACAGAGCACCCAACACAATCCTCTCCCAGCCCTCCAGTGCCACTGGACACCACGAGAGTCGTGTCCTCCTGGACAAGAGGCTGTAGGTTCACAGTCAAGTGTGCACTTGAAGCAGAAGGTCTCTCCTACACAGGCACCCTTCAACTCCGGAGCTTTGTGCTCTCCACATGGAAAGGACAGAGCTGGTGTGAGAGTGAGGGAGAGCCTCTCACCAAGTGCCTGCAGCAGGTATCAGATACCAGCGAGCACGTCAGGAGCTCTCCATTAACTGTCTCCTAAAGAAGTCTTCCAAGTACATTTGTGTTAGAAAGGCAACAAAGAAACCCTTAATCATGAGAGCAACTACTCATTTGGGCCTGGGCAGTGGAATTGGTTTATTATATGCTGCTCTTCAGACGCAGTCTGCCTCTGTACTTAGAAAATGTCAATTAATTCATGGTTGTGGAGCTTTCATCCCTCTCCTGATAGCTGGCACATCCTCTCCCCATTTCAATTTGTTGGCTCACTTTCTTACATGAAAGTCAGAAGAAAAGGAACATGCAGATCACCCCGGGAAGCTGTTGGTCAGACAGGGAGAAGAGAAACTGCCTCTAATTGTTCAGGAGAGTGTCTGAACTCAGCCTCAGCAGCCAGCCTTGACCTGGGGAACTTAGGGGAGCTGTAAGACTCGTGGTTATGAAACAAGTGTAATTTTGCATAGTGCTGAGGGACTACCTTCAGTTAAGGAAGATGGTCATCCTATAAAACCTGCTGCATTTATGGCATTTTGGCATTAGAGCGGGGAGCCCAGAATGTTCAGGATTAGGAGAGCAGACTTCATTCATATCCCTCTCCTGCTCATAAACTCTAACCAAGGGCAGCTGCTCCCATTGGCTCATCTGAGTTATCCTCATATTAGCAGACAAACTGGGAATTTTTCTCTCATGGACGACTTGTCTCACTGTGCCTTTTCCTTTCCCAGTACTGGGAAAACCACGGATAGTCACAATATGGGACAGTTCAGCACTGAAAGGAAGCTGGTTTCAGTTTCTTTCCCCACTTAATCCTCTGGTACATCTCCCTGCTGACTGTGGCCGTTTTGACCTCCACAACTGCTCATCGCCTCTGCTGCCCCAGGGTCCAGACAGAGAGGTCCTGACACTTCCCACACAGCTGACAATTGCTGTAACAGAGGGACGCAGGGACAGGCAGCTGCTCATGCTATGACATAGCTGTAAGCTACAAAGCTAAAAATTAATAACAGTTCCTTGAGGAATAATACCAAAAACGCTTGGCATAGCTTGGGAATGCAGGCCTGGACACGGTCTGCCTCATTTTAGGATGATTTTAGTACGTGCTCCCCAGCTGCCAGCTCTTTGAGGCTGCTCTGAGCTCTGTGTGTCTGTGCAGGACTACCGGGTGAACATCTTCCTGCGGCAGCAGTGGAACGACCCCCGGCTGGCCTACAACGAGTACCCCGACGACTCCCTGGACCTGGACCCCTCCATGCTGGACTCCATCTGGAAGCCTGACTTGTTCTTTGCTAATGAGAAAGGGGCCCACTTCCATGAGATTACCACAGACAACAAGCTGCTGAGGATCTCCCGGAACGGCAATGTCCTCTACAGCATCAGGTGAGGTGACTCCACCAAGGTGGGGAAGGGCACAGCTAAACTCATCCTGTTCAAGCCTAGACTTCCAGCATGCTGTTGGAGAAAAGAAATTTGGGGGGTTTTAAGGTGGGAGATCAAACAATTAGCAGTGTTGAAGCAGTGTGGTGGGAAGAGACCTCTGCTAAAGCATGTTGAGACAGAGGGTTGGTCTGGGATGGAATTTAACTCATCTTTGCCCTTCTCAGTCCAGGGACTTCTGCTCCTTGCTAGTAGATTCCTTCACATCCCTAATGCAAAATTACTTCAGATATCTTATGTTAGTACAAGCCTAAAACCAGCTGTGCTATGTGAAAACCAGTAGAAGCTCATGAACACTCTGTTTTCAAAGCCACAGCATTTCCTGACCAAGAAAAAAAGTAAAAATCAGGGAAAATGCTAAGTAGAGCTCCACGGCTTTGTCTCAGCCTAATTTTTCCCAGTTATCCCTTTACTGCTAGATCCAAGGATCCATCAGTGAAGTTGAACAAATTGCACTGCATTTCCCACAGGAAATCAATCTAAGCCCCCACCCTGACTTCCAACCCCTTTCACACTTCATTTTAAACCAATGAAATCAAGATCAAACTTCATGAGCTTAGACTGGGAAAGTTTAACTCCATACTGAAGACTTTTTCACCTCATGTATAATGTAAATTTGCCTATGGAACACACGCCCCATCTCACACTGCAGCTCCCAGGGGCAGCCATGGGAAGGAAAGGCCATGTGCAGCTGTAAAATGGGAAATAAACAGCTTAATTCTGAAAAGTAGATGGCCTCCCTCAAACACCAAGGTGGTTCCAGCCCAAAGACCAGCTCCCTGATGGCCAAAACAATAAGAGAATTGCCACGTGTGTTGGCTGAATGGGGAAACCTCACAGTTCTTAATTTTTAAAACCAGGCAGGGTGTAAAACTAATGGCAGCAGCTTGGTAGCGAGCATGGCACAGAGTTCTCTTCCAGGAGGGTCTGCAGGGGCACGGAGGGGAACACTGGGTTATCCCAATGCTGGGGTTGCTCTGCCAGACAGAGCAATGACTCAGCAGGGAACATGGAAAAATCACCATTTTCAAGGCAAAAACTTGAAAACATTTCAGTTCTTGTTTAAAAAAACCCAACTTTCCTGTCTCACTCATCTCTAAATGAAAATATGGGTTTCTTTATAAGTAAATTTTCCTGTGAAAATGAAAAAGAAAGAGGACATTCCTGAAGCACAATGTACATGCAAAGAGTTCCCAGAAGGAGAAATTGTCTTTCCCTTTAAAAAAACAACTCTATAAGGTGCTCTGCCATTTTATAACTGGTTCTTTGCTGCTACTATTTGCAATAATCAAACTCTAGGCAAGTCATTTACAAGAAGTTGGACTTTGTCACGTCTTCTGTCCCAACATGCCTCTAAACTCTAGCTCAGAATTTCTAACAACATAAAATTTTAAATTAAAGTATCTTCCCCTCCTGATAAGCTTCTTGTAGGTCTGATGACAGAAAAATTCAATTTCTGTCCCCCGGGTAATTCTGCTATTTCTACATCAAGGTAAAAAGCTGAAAACCCTAAACACTTCAGGGAACAGCATTTTCAACATTATCGAACCGAATAACTCAAGTCTAACTATCTGGAGCAAATCATTTGGTATCAGCTTGTTGAACCAACCAAACACTTTAAGCATAGATCATGGTGAGGGGCAGCACAGCAATATAACACAGAAAATGCAGCCTGCACCTAGTGGAAAATGGAGACAGAAATAGATGTCTCAAGGGCTCTGCAGGAATTCAGGAAGTTCCTGAGTTCATATTGGCTTAGCACAAGGCATTTTCTCTGCAGTAAATTCCACTGAACTCTTTCTTTCCCCCCACACAAACATAGGATCTTGATCAAACTTCTTTGTGGTGGTTTTCTATGACACAGAAATGTTCTATTCAGAGATTTACAAGCACTCCCAATATCTAGAATTGCATCTGGGGGGTCCAGACAGTGGGCTTGGGCTTTCTGCTGATCCAGCCTGTTGTGAGCCTGAGGCAAAAACGAAAACCGAAGCAGCAGAACTGTTTGGTGAGGGAACTCTTTGTTCCACGCAGTCTAAAACAGCATTGCCATGAAACGCCATCTGCAGCAGGAGTCGTATCACAGACCCAAACAGTCAGCAGTTCTGAAGCTTGCCAGCACCACGTGGGAGAGCACAGGCAGGGAAGTGATGGTGATCAGTGGCTGCCCCAGCTCAGCGTGTCTCGGGCAGGGCACCAGCCCGCTGGCAGCCCTGGGTGTCCGAGGGGCTCAGCCCTCAGCAGTGCCCACTGTTTGGCATTCCCTGTGCTCTCTTCTCTCCTCAGGATCACGCTGACTCTGGCCTGCCCCATGGACCTGAAGAACTTCCCCATGGACGTACAGACGTGCATCATGCAGTTAGAAAGCTGTGAGTCCTGTGCACATCCCCGTTTTGGAGAGGAGACCATCTCTTTCTCCCCCTGCTCTCCCCTGCCATCTCCTTTCCCAGCTGGAACCCATTCCCAGCCCAGCCTTCACTGGAGGCTTGCTCAAGAACCTCTTGTTTAGGATTTTTCACTCATTCAGCACATGTGACATTTGCTAGAGAAGCCAAACCTCAAAAGATCCCATGTGAGGAGCCCTGGCTCGCTTGTGTTCACACTGGCCTTTCACTTTGCAGGAGAGAGGTGAAAGTGCTCTCAGCTGCCAGTGGGATTTTTTCTCTCTGGATGAACATCTGCTACTTGCACATGTTGCTTATCCCAAAGGAGGGAAAGATGATGAACTTCTTCCAGAGAAAGAGGTCAAGTTGGAAAAAGTAGAACACAGTTCAGCAAGCCAAATTGCTGAATTCAGCAAGCCAAATTCAAGAAAAAATGTGATTTATTGCAGAAAGTCCATTACACACCATTGCAGCTCCAGTGGAGTTCATTGCCCTGGCTCTTATCATATGAAAAAGCAGTTTTGCCTCAACCCAAATCCCGTTGATGACAGCACTGTCAAGGAAGGCCAGGATGCACCCCTGCCTCCAAGCTCTCTTCTGCAACACTGTCCCTTTCCAGAGCAGTATTTAATGTGCTTCATGTCGTGTTTGTCCTTTCCTCTCAACAGTTGGCTACACGATGAATGATCTCATATTTGAGTGGCAAGAAAAAGGAGCAGTGCAAGTTGCTGATGGGCTGACTTTGCCTCAGTTTATCCTCAAAGAAGAAAAAGACTTGAGATACTGCACGAAGCACTACAACACAGGTCAGTGCTGTTAACCCTTAACTGAGGAGCTCAGTAGAGAGGAGTTCAGGACTGTCCATTTGCCAGAGTCTCTTGCTCTGTCTGATGGCACTCTGGCCTTGTCCTACACTTCCAGAGACAACAGACATATATATATATATATATATATATATATATAGCCAATAAAAAACTAATGGACATAAATGTGTGAAACCCTCTTGTCTCCGGTAAAATCTGCATCAATTCAAGGGTGTTTAGTTGGGATCTTCACTCCCAGAATCTTCTTTTGTCTTTGAAATTTAAGTGGCAAAGGGTATACTGCCAAAGAGCTTTCTTTGCTATGTTGATGTTCATAGAAGCCTAGAATGGTTTGGGTTGGAAGGGACCTTAAAAACCATATTGCTCCAACCCCCTGCCATGGGCAGGGACACCTTCCACTATCCCAGGTTGCTCCAAGCCCTATCCAACCTGGCCTTGGACACTTTCAGGGATGGGGCAGCCACAGCTGCTTTGGGCAACCTGTACCAGGGCCTCTCCACCCTCACGGGGAAGAATTGCTTCCTAATATCTGATCTAAACCTTCTCCCTTTCAGTTTGAAGCCATTCCCCCTTGTCCTCCCACTACATGCCCTGGGAAACAGCTGTTCATTTCCTCCCCTAACGAGACTCTGGTTTAGGCAATGCAAGGGAAGTCCCCAGACACTGGCTGAAAACAGGAGGCTCACTGTGCCTTACCAGTAACCTTCCATGTATCTCCCGTCCTCCTCAGGCAAGTTCACCTGTATAGAAGCTCGTTTCCACCTGGAGAGGCAGATGGGCTATTACTTGATCCAGATGTACATCCCCAGCCTTCTCATTGTCATTCTGTCCTGGATCTCCTTCTGGATCAACATGGATGCTGCCCCTGCTCGTGTGGGCCTGGGGATCACCACGGTGCTCACCATGACCACGCAGAGCTCTGGCTCCCGAGCATCGCTGCCCAAGGTAGGGAACACCCTTGTCTTCACCAGGGGAAATCATGCACCTAAGTAAATCCCCACACAGATTCTCCTCCTGCCTTTGCACTATTCCAGTTTACGGGCAAACACAGCAAATTCCAGTCCCATCCTGCAAAAACTTTAAATCCTCTGTGACTAGCAGCAAAACGTCCCCTAAGATTCCGCACTCACCACAGCTCCCAGTAACCAGCAGCTCTGTACTTTACAAACCCCTGCAACAACCACACATGGATGTGCACTCTATATTTTAGCTTTTTAGTCACTTGACCATCCTACTTTTATAATAGTAGTGAATTTCCCCTTTATGAAGGGCCTCTAGTATGGTGGATTACTGTTTTCCTTGCATGTAAACAATCACAGTCAAGGCCTGAATAAATTAAAAGCTGTGGAATTATTGCTACTTAAGAACCCGTGAGGAGTTTCAGTGACCTGATAACACATTCATGTAAAATGAGCGAGATTCTGTACCCAAGAACAGATATCAGCCATGTAAAACACCAAGCAAAAATGCACTTGGGTGAGGAAGCCACCCCATCTCTGTCTCTCTCTCTGCCTCCTAGGTGTCCTACGTGAAGGCCATCGACATCTGGATGGCCGTGTGCTTGCTGTTTGTGTTCTCTGCACTTCTGGAGTACGCTGCAGTCAACTTCGTGTCTCGGCAGCACAAAGAGCTGCTCAGGTTCAGAAGGAAGAGGAGGCATCATAAGGTAATACATAAAGCACGAAGGACACAGCTGGAATCTGTCCCAGCAGAGCACCATGGTCAACTGAACCAAGCCACTAGCCCCCAGGGAAGTCCTCAGTATCTGGTCAGATATTAAGGAGGCTCACGCACCAAAAACAAGGGCTGCCTCAAGGAATTGAGTCTGCTCTGACAGCCTGCTGACCCCAGGAGTCCAGCAAGCTGGGGTTTGCTAGCTAGCCAAGTGGTCTCAGCCAAAATGGTTGTTCTCAGCAGGACAATTTTCACCCAACAGTGTTCTGGTGTGAGTTCTCCTCCCCAGAAGCAGCAGCCAGGGCTGGGGGGAGGCAGGCAGGGAGGTGTGAGGGGTGTCTGTCAGAGAGCAACACCCCCAACACGACAGCCTGCAGTAGCCCCGAGGTAAGTGGCACCTCTTTTGTCTCTGCCATCTCCATGTTCAAAAGCATCTGCTTCTCAGACTGACTGCAAATTCCTCCTGGAAGGAAAGAGCTTTACTCTGAGCCTAAGCCTGCTCCATGCTTACCTGCCGTGGCTGATCCTGATCCCGATCCGAGCATGCACGCAGCTCCAGCAGCTCCCCAGCCTGGGCTCTGGCAGCTTTTAGGCTGAGGTGCCACAGCAAAGATTTCACCTCACAGAACACACTAGAAAGAAACACAAAGGTAGCTGTGATCACATTGTCCCTATTTAACTGGTAGAATCAGGAAAGGGGTTAGCAAATTTTCAGCACCAGGCCTGAGAGGCTGCCCTCAGGAGAGCATTAAAAACCAGTACATTTGCTGGAAGAGAAAAAACAAAGAAAATTTTGCTGATGAAAATCTCAAGCAAGCCCGTAGGTGACCACCAAGGTCAGTCTTAAATATTCCTCATAGGTATTTGTCTACTTTCCATGATCCATCCCACCCAGAAACCTACCACCACTGCATTGTTTCACTGTCTCAGAGATGAGAAGTCTTTCCCGGGGTCTAACCTGCCCTGCAGCAGTTCTCAGTGTATGCTTGGAGAACTGCCACCATTCCAGGAGGAAGCGGGGGCTGAGGAGCAGGAATCCCTGTATTTTTGTAGTTTTGTCTCTCTCTGCTTCAGTAGTCCTATCTGCAAAACAGGAGATAATTGATCATTTGTGCTCAACCCAGTCAGGACCAGGGATGAAAAATATTGGACAAATGCAAGCGAAAAGAAGTAACAGATGAGACCCCTCAGCACCCATCGATTTTGTTTGACCAGAGCAGGGCTCTGCCATCCCCAAATCAACAAAGCTTTGGTACAGAAGAAGCAGCCTGCTGAATAGAGGCAGAGCTAAACCCACCCACATGGGTGCCTCCACAGTGCATTTATCTCTTCATCTGGATGCAGGCATCCTGTCTCAGGATCTGTGCTGCTGTATGCAGATCAGTCTGTTGATAAAACAATAAGGAGAAAAAAAATGCCACTAATACACAGATGAGTTTAAGAGATATTTGCCAGAGCTTTTCCACTGAGCACAAGGCTGTTAGCACAGCCCCTGCCCAATCTCACAGCTATTTAATTGGAGCAAAAGCATAAACAAAAACACTTGCAAAAGCTAAATGAACAAGGTTTGCAGGCTCATCAGAAAACTAAGCTGACTGCTAATATGCAAATGGACTAATGCAGCTGCCAAAGGCACTAATTGCTCTGTCCTGATGTCCTGACTTGTCTGGGTGGTTCTGACTGGTTTAGGCATGACATGCCAGGCTAAAAAACAAGTGAGATGTTGCAGTGGTATGGACCAGCCTGGTTAATATGACACCATCATCAGACCCACATGGAATGTATCTGGAAACACACATCCCAGTGTGGCTGGTGGTGTCTTTGCCTATCATTTGATACGGCACCTTGAAAAGGCACTGCTGTCTTCTCGAACCTTGGTACAGCACTCACCAAAACAAATCCCTCACAGGAAACAGCCAGTGGCCCCTCAGCAATGAGAAGAGAAAAAAAATCCAGTAAATTAGGGATGGAGTGATTTAGGTAAAGCCAGCCACGTGCCAGTGCGTATTTGTGCAACTGGAAAAGAGCAGAGGCAGTTTTACCTGAACCCCTGTAATACAGATGTGATGAGAAGGTCCATAAGCTTTGAGCATCCCAGAAAGCCGGGTCTTGATTTTATTTGGGTAGCTTTGTTTCATTCAGATATGGCAGCGTCCTCTGTGTCCTGCTCCTCCATCCCATGCAGCTGCCCATGGAATGCCAGGGCCATCCAGAAAAGACACTCTGCAAAAAACAGGGGAAGGGGCAGCAGTGCACAGTGGTCAGGCAGCTACGAGGGAGGGGGCTGCTAGGTCAGTGTTGGGGGACACAGCAGGGATCAGCTTCCATTAATGATTAATTAGTGCCACTACTCTACAATTAGCTTTGGTGACCTGTAGTCAAGAGACTTGGGATTCTTACTCCGCCTCTGCAACTCACTGCTTGAATTACTTCGGCCAAACTTATTTTTCCCTGTCATTACATCCCTATGTTCAATAAAATAGGGCTAAATCATTCTGGGATTCCAGCAAAGCTTTCACCAAAAAAAAGAAAAAATTGCAACACCATGTCTTTAGACCGGAAAACAAATTATATTTTTTCTCAATAATTGGCATTACCACAAGCAGCCATGTCTTACCGTTGGCCCACAGAAGGGCAGTTCTGTTCCTCACCTAAAAGTTGGCTCGTGGGGATGGCTGTGGGGTCCCGTGGGCAGGTGTCACAGTGAGGGCTGGTTGCACGCTGCCTGCAGAGCTCTTTTCCTGGACAGCTCCTGGCTCCTGCGCGTCCATGTAACTCTGTAGGAAGTCTCACGCTGCAGCTTTGGCTACAGGAGTTACATGGAGCCCACTCCTTCTGGGCAAGCTGAAACTGCACAGGCAAAGCAAAGAAGGTGCTGACAGGAGGTGGGGGGGAGGGAGAGGCAGAAGCAAAACAGGGGATGCAATTGGAAAAATGAAAGCAGTGCCCTAAACCCTTCAATATGTCAAACACCTCAACGGGGTGGAAGTCAGTCCTGTTCTCCACGGGGTGCCTGGATCCCCTGATTTGCATCTGTGCATCACACAGCTGGCACCCCTCTATAAGGCTGATCTCCCAAGAGCAGGGGATTTGCCCAAGGGTGCTGAGGCCGGGGCGTGGTGGGAGCATCTTTCCCGAGCAGAGCAGGACGCTGTCAGCGGAGAGCCTTATAGCGAGGGTGCACTGTCTATATCTCATTTTAAGTAGAGTCCCATGCTCAATCTGTTCCAGGAGGATGAAGCTGGTGAAGGCAGGTTCAACTTCACCGCCTATGGGATGGGGCCAGCTTGCCTACAAGCCAAGGACGGCATCTCTGTCAAAGGCGCCAACAACAACAACACGGCCAACCCGGTGCCGCCGCCGTCGCGCTCCCCCGAGGAGATGAGGAAGCTCTTCATCCAGAGAGCCAAGAAGATCGACAAGATCTCCCGCATCGGCTTCCCCATGGCCTTCCTCATCTTCAACATTTTCTACTGGATCATCTACAAGATCGTCCGCAGAGAGGATGTGCACAACCAGTGAGGGGAGGGGAGCAGCCGGGAGGGAGCGAGCGATCCTTTATATATGTGCAATAGCAATGCAGCAATGCATGAATTTAAGAATGCGGCAATATCTACTAAAAAACAAAACAAAAAAACACAAAAAAAAAATCGGGGAGGGGGGCTGGGAGGGACTTTTAATCATGTGAACTGAGGGTAACTGGCACAGGGAGGAGAAGAGAAGCTCTTGATCTGGGGAGCGCAGGGTGGGAGTTAGTTTTACAGCATAGGAAGATTTGGATTGCTCCAGCAATCCAAGCAGTGTAATATAGTAATATATATTCATGCTTAATTATAATGCAAAAAGAAAACAATCAAAAAAAAAAAAGACCAACAAAAAAAAAAGTCCTTTTTTTAGCCTATTAACAGCTTAGATTCTCAAGTCACTGGAATGACTCACAATTCCATGTGCAGAAACTACTGCAATTAAGCTTTATCTGACTTTTGCTATAGAAAGGCCATACCAGTCAAGCACGTGGGAGGAAAAAGCCCTAACAAAGGGGGAAAAACACCTCAAGAAAATCATTCTGTGCTTCTCTAGGTTTTGCACTTTGAAAACTGGATAGATGGGGAAACTGAAGAAAGAGGCTGTGGATTGCTGTTTATTTTATATATTTACTTTTTTTAGTCACGGGTTTGCCGATCAAACACTTTGTGACTTTTGCATAGAGGAAAGCAAATACATTATCTCTCTCATCCCCATCAGAGAGCATCCAAAGGAAACCTGAGAAGGACATCAGGGCCTTCATCAGAAATCACAGGTACCTTCTGTCCTTTTAAATGAACTGGCAGGATTCGAGTCCCAGGAGGCAGAAATACTATTCAGAACACTAGAAACGATGAAGGATTTTTTTAAAAGCTTTTTTTTGTTTGGTTGGTTTTTTTTCCAAACCCCTTTCTGCCATGTTTGTTTACAATGGGGGGATGGAAGCAATTGTATTTAAAATATAGAGAAAACAGGCATCTTGATGCCTTGTTTTGACAGGACCGGGCGTGTGGCAATACTGTCAGTGAGGGGGGTGGGGGGCAAGTGTGTACAGAGAGAGCAGCTTTTATTTTCTGACATTTCATAGCAGTTATATTAATAATGAAGCTGGGCCGACGGACCCAAAATTCTATTTTTGTATCTATTTTGGTGCTGCATTTACCGTTAACATGGATGGGAAGATGGAGCAGGCTGCTTTGCCCCTCTCTGCTGCCTGGCAGAGATAGGGGGAAGGCTGGCAAAGCTTGGTGGGGTTAGGGAAAGGGGGGAGGGAGGTGGGAAGGGGTGAGCAAAGGGGTTTCTCTTTGCCCAAGAGGTAGCACAGGTTGGCGTTGGTGTTTGGGGCTGGGAGAAATGTGCCAAGCACCTCTAGGGTGTTACTTGAAAGCCTGGCTTGGGACCTGTGGGCAAGCCAAGGGCTTGGTGTCCCACTTGTCCTGCTGGGCCCCTGGGGGTGAGCTGGCTGCAGCACCCGGGGTGACTCGGTTGTGTTCGTTTGCACTTTAGGGAGAGAGGTGAAAGAGAGCACGAAGGAAGAGACAATCAGTCTGCACTGAAGCACTTGGGGTCAGGTCTGGGTTAGGCACCAAATGAAGGCAGAGAGATGAGTGGCACCCAAGGGGGGCATCCACTCCCCTCCTTCTCCTGCTCAGGATGGGAGCAGAGCTGAGCTGGGCTGCGGATCTGCTGCTTGCTCTGGGAGCAGACAGGCTCCCTCCTGCAGGGGCTGCATCCTCTCAGCTGGAAGAGCTCACAGCAAAGTGCCCAGCGGCACTGCCAGGTCCAGTCTGGCCCAGGTCAGCAGCACCCAAGCCTGGGATGGGAGGTTGAAGTCGTGCTCAGCCATGGGTGTCCCAACCAGCACAGAAAGAGGCAGGGGAGAGGGCAGGGGAGCCTGGCACCTGCCAGCTGTCCTGCACAAGGGATGGTGCCGGGAGGAGGAAGCCCAGAGAAAACACCAGGGTTTGCTGGGGCTGGGTGGAGGGACATCCATCTCCAAGGCTGCCAATTCAGCACCTTTCACCAGCACTAAATACACTTTAGTTTAAAAGGAAAAAAAGGAAAAAAAAAAGAAAAAAAGAAAGAAAGACAGAAAGGAAGAAAGAAAGAAAGAACGGACAAGAATAGCAAGGGTTTAAAAAAGGGAGAAAAAAATATTAAAACCACAGTGGTCACTGTGTGGACTAGGGCAAATGTTTTGGCAAAGGCCACTCAGTTTTCTAAGTCCCTTTGCACTGCTGAGACAGGGAAAGGTCACAAGGTCACGCAGTGGGAGCATGAACCAGCACATCAGATTTCCCTCCACTGGAGCAGCAGAAGACCTGTGGGCTGAGGATTTCTCCTTCCCCTGGCAGACGGTGCTTTCCCAAGCAGGGAGATCTCAAGCTGAGGCGTTATTTGATGCTGGGACAACGTCCCAAGCCTTGGCTTTAGCCCAAGTCTGCTGCTGGCTCTGGGATTTTTGCTGAATTATTGAACTCTCCCTGCGTGCGCCAGGGCCGGCTGTGCCAGCTGTGGTTTGCGATTGCTTCAAACGGCGTGTCCTTGTCTGAGATGAAAGGCAAATCCAGGGAATTTCCCTCCCTGCCCGGCAGCACAGCAGAGGCTTGGCAGCCCACATACCACAGCTCCTTCCTCATGCAGGTGAATGACCTCAAATTGCTGTCATTTGGGTAAAAATGTCCTGCCTCAATGCCAGGACCTTGCACTTTGGAGTGGGGCAATCTGGCCGTGGTTCACACACCTTCGATCCCCCCAGGCTACTGGGATGGCTCCCCAGGGCACAGCGGGGCTGCAGGTTTCCTTCCTAAAGGAGCTGCCTGTAGGTCAACAAATCCCATGCCCCATCCTCCCACCCAGCTGAGTTTTGGTCCAACATCCCCAGGGCAAGAGCAGAGCAAAGAGAAGGAAGACATTTCCATCTCACTTCATTCTTCTTCAGCTGCACATGGAAGAATCCCATGTTCATCCTAGACCTACTGGGTGCAGATGCAGTTATGTCACAGGTACTGCTTCACCGGAGCTCCAGTGCCACTTCCTGGCATGGAATAAGGCTGGAGAAAGGCGTTTAGGGACTAAAAGTCATCAGAAAGGTGCTCATGTTTCTTGCCCATACAGAAGCATTTCAGCTATCGGTGGAGCTCGCAGAAGTTTAGGGACTGAAATAAGAATCACACTCTCACCAGCCTGCCTTGGCTTCCAGTTGAGCTTTACCAAGCACTGGGCACATTTGATGCCCACCATAAGCAGTGTTATTTTCTCTTCCTGAGGCAGCCAGTTTCCATTTGGGCCGTTTGGCAGCCCCAGGGCTGCCTGGGGGGTGACAGCGAGCAGCACCCACAGCCCGACAGGAAACACACAGGAATCTTGGTGAAGGTGTGACAGTGCTGAGATAACTGTCCCAGGGATGTCCTGCCAGAGAGTTTCACCACCTAGACAAGACTTTAGACTGTCCTATGAGCCTCTGGGCAAGTCTGGGTAGCTTTCAAAATCAAACATTTTTCTCCATCTGTACCAGGTTGTGTTTAGTCTCTGTATTGCAAAACAACTCATTTTGATAACTTATCTTCAAAGTAGGCTGCTTTAATGGTGACAGCAATTATATTTATTAGTGAGAATGCACAGGGTTTGATATTGCAGGGTGACTTCCAGGCATATTGATGGAATTTAACTCCATAATTGTTATCTCTTCTAAAGAATGAGGCTCAGAAGCAAAATCTCTGAATAAAACAGCAGTTGTCTGGCAGTAAAGAGAGAAAACTGGGTCCTAATTCCCTTGGCTTTTTTAGAAAAAGAGAGTTTTATCCCAAATAATATTATTTCCAGATGTTACTGGAGACATATCGCTTTGTGAGCAGGAATTCTTTTTCCTTACACATAAATGTAACTGTCCAGAATTAAAAACCACACCAACTTACTATTTTTTGATGAGGTAGAAGAGTTTCTCCCATTTTAATACCTGATCCATCTGGGATCCCAGTGCCACAGAAATCAGAGAGGTGCTGAAGAGGGTCCAGGACAGAGCAGTGAGCACGTGGGCTGCTGCAAACTGCAGAGCTCAGCGTTGGCCTTGGCCAAGCACCAGCTGCCTGGGAGCACTCAGGTCATTCCCTCCATGCCTCTGGTGGTGCCCTAATTCTCCTGTCCTAGAAGCCTGTTCTTGTCAAGGCTGGGAGACTTTGCTCCTAAAACCATCAAACAACTTCAAAAGCTGAATATTCTCACATCCTCCAAACAAGAAGCTTTTTGGCTTTGTTTTCCTCAGACTTTTTGGAAGTTTTTTCTTATTCTTCTGAAGATCTTTCATTTTAAAAATGAAAGCCAAGCAAAGCCAAGACAATTCAAATTACACTGTTGGCTGCCCTTTATCTTGACTGTGATTTAAAAAATTTTCTTCATTCCCAGTGCTGGTAGAAAAAAAGTTAGAAGCATTTACAATGTATATTTTTAAAAAGAAAGGAGCCTAGAAAAGGAGAAAAGGCTGTTTTCAGTGGTGCCATATTTTTCAGAGGTTGTATACAATCATATTTTTGTACTGTACTACCATTACTTAATAAAACAGAGTTCTTGTTCCTGTGCCAAAGAAAGACAATCTCTTTCAATATCCCATTCCTTACTCCAAAACCTTGATGCTGGCAGCAGTGGACAACACAATGTGGACCCCTGGTATCCCAAACCCCAATCCTGCTGCAGCATCCCACAGAGTTCAGCTCAGCAAAGGAATCATCTAATCCATTTCCTGCTTGGAAACACCCACATGTTCCTGTCTTCTTCTCAAAAAGAGGTGGATGGAGGGGGCATCTTGTGCTGCTCCTGCTTCAATAGTTTCCCATTATTTGTATGGAAAGAGTGCACTAGTTAAGTGGAAAATTGAGATACTTGATTGTTCTTCAGGGTGCTAGGATGAGCATGAAAGCAGAAGCTAATAGTCATTAATTTTAGCATCTTAAATTACTTCAGGTTCTTTAAGTCTTCCTGCTCCTTTCTCTCTTCCTCCTTAACAATTATTTCTTAAGGGCAGTTGCACATCTCTTGCTCAAGTGAACCTGCACGAGTCTCTTACTGCATTCAAGCCTAATGCACTTTTCTGTGTTGGTCTCCCTCTTGTTCACTCCTGTGGGGCTCAGTTCCTCAGCACTGTAACCTTTGAAGGGTCTGGGATCAGTGTCTTGGGAAATACAGAGCAAAATATGGCACTATAACCATTCCCCCAAGGCAGGCACGGTGACAGCGCCCAGGGAAGTGCTCTCATAGCCAACCATGCACAGAGAGGACTCCTGGGGAACCCCAAGGTGGCCACTAAGGGCTTTTCTGGCTGTGCTCTGTGAAAGCAAAGCAGCATGAGTTAGAGAGAATTCAGTCTTTTGGGCTGTTATCCCTGTAGGGCTCCCTGGTTTACGGTGATCCAGCTACACAGCAGCTGCTTATAGGTTTATAGGTTCTGGCACTCTCAGTCTCCTACCCTGGTGTGGAGCAAGGGCCCCACAAGAAATCAGCTGCTGTGAAGCAGGCAGGGTGGAAGGAGCTGTTGCACTGTGAGCAGAGCATCCACTCAGAGCTGCTCTGGCTCTGCCTGCAGGTGTTTGCAGTGGGTGAGACTTTCTCCTCTGAGAGCTGCTGGGATGAGCAGCCCTGGGGCGATGGCCTCAGGTGATCTGCAGAACACTGAAGGGCACAGGCCAGGTTAGAGGTACCAGAGCCATCGTGGTTGGGGAAGCACAGCCTGAGCCAGGTGAGGAATCCACACCTGGTGAGAGCCCCCAGGCACAGGAACAATGACCTCTCTGTTTGCAGGTTCTACAGCTTTCCCGGTTCATCTTTTCCCTCACCCTATAATATTGTCCCAGTATCACACTGCCTGCTGCTGTAACATGGGAAAGGACACAAACCACAGGGCAGGAAAAAAGGAGAGGGATGATTTCAGCCCCCAGCAGAGGAAATTACAGGTTAAATTGTCAAATGAGTATCCTGGCAGAGAAGAGGAAGGGGAAGGAAGAGCGCTAGGAGAGGTTTAGTTTGCATGCCACATCCCTGCTGGCATCCAAGGCCTGCAGTGCTAACAGGTATGGTGCAAGGGGGCAGGAATTATGTGATTGTATGAAGTAATAAGACCATCAAGTCTGGCAAACCTGAGCAGTCCTCATGCACTTCACTGCCAGGTTTCTGAGTAGAAATCTTCAGGAAGTCTTATGTTTGTGATATTCCTGCTTCTGGGTCTATTACAGACAGTGCTGAAGCCCATCCTGGGATAGGGCTGGCTCCCAGCAGTGCTGGAGCTGGGTCTGCTGTGGTTTGACCCAGACCATGCACAGGGAGAGGGAACAGATGGAACAGATTCAGCACAAGCTGATGTTGCCACTCTGGGCAAAGGCAGGGGGATTGCTGTGCGTTGGCTTAACAATCCTTGCAGCACTCAGAGCATTGCTGCCTTGAAAAGCACAAGGGAGAAGGAGCAGCAGCTCCCTGACAGCAGCAGTTTCCAGCCCGGAGAGGGGACACAAACCCTGTCCCCACACTGAGGGTCAAGCATGTCAGCTCTTCCAGTATAAAATCATCCACGTTTTCCTGGGCAGAGGATGATACCAGCATAAATAAGCCATCAGCACAGCTTGAATTTAGCTTTTATTTACAGATTTGCCACTTGAATTGCATAAGTAGCTTAAGTCAAACAAGGACACCCTCCTCACCTATCCAGGAAACTGGGGCATGAGGTATCACCAGCAACCACGTGCTCAGGCTGTGAGCATGTCGCTGCTGTGGTGGATGAGTCAAGTTTGGCACAAGCAGGGACAGGTAGAGCTGCCTGGGGCTGCCAGGTCTGAGGGACACGGAGCTTACAGGTAACTTTTGCTGCTAAGGCTTTTGGGAAGCTGGTCCCAGGACTGCTAGCACTGTAGCAAGCCAAAATCCCCTTCCCCAGAGGGTCTGTGGGAGGACATGTGCCTTATCCAGGCACTTGGTGACACTAGAGCACTGCTGGGTTACCTGTCTGACAGAAACATGAATCAGGCTTTAGGCTGCAGACCAGCCAAGCCAGATATCCTGGGTTAAACACACCACAGAATTTGGGCACTAAATTACAGCTCCAGGTTCAAGCCTGAATCAACCTTGCAGTGATGACACCATCACAGTCACAATTACACTGGAGGCCTGGTAACTGCTTAAAGCAGCATTGCCCAGTCAGAGCCCTGCAGAGACCAGCAGGGCATGACCTGCAACAATAGCAGAATCAGGGCCCGGGCCCCAGTGTTTCTTGCTTGCCACCCAATCCCCAGCCTCTGACCTTTACTGAATGAAAACTATGCAATATTGAAGATTGTGCCACAGGCGGTGCCTTAGCCACCTCTCCTGGGTATGCACTCACACGTTTTCAGAAGTATCCTCACCACAGTTACTTGTGCTGGGGTGAAGAACCAATGAGTTCCTGAGGAGCAGGGCCAGCTCTGGAGCTTGTGATGTGCCACAACTGTGTTTCGACCACAGCTTCTCAGCCAGGTCTGCTCTGCTGAGGCTGCACTGTTAGAAAGTAGAAGAGTTCTAAGAGTTCAGCTCTCCAGCCAAGAGCAGAGTGAAGGCAGGGATCTGAAAAGAGAAAGGAAGAGCAGATCAAGGACCATGTAAGGCAGAGGAACTTGTAGTACTCACTCCTTGCTGTAGTGAAGTGCAGTCACTGCAACCACTATGGTCTTCCTGGGAGTCAAGGCTTTAAATACTGCTGCTTATTCCTTGAGGGACTAGAAAGAGAATTCAGGAGGCTGGACTGTCCCATGGAGGAAGAGACATGGTACAGCATGGGCAGTGTCACCTCTGAAAACAGAGAAACCAGCAAGGAAAGGAAGTGGAGAAGGGGCAGCCTCTGTAATGTAAGAATAGTGCTGGGAATGCATCTTACTGCATGCCAAGGTGTGGGACACAGGTACATCCTTCCCAGGCAGTTTAACAATCCTGGCAAGTTCTTGGTCAGATGCATGCCTCCACTTGCCATCAATCCCACTTTTGACCAGGAAAACTAGAATAATTAAAAAATATAAAAAAGCCAACAAAACTAAACCCATCACTAAGGAGTTAGGCTATTGTTACATCCTCTCCTCACCATTTTAAGTGACTGTAGCCTCTCCCCTTGGTCACAGCAGTAGAGCTCAGCTGTACAAGAGATGCTGAGCTAGAGGCTGACCCAACAAAATCTTAGTGGAAGGGAGCAGAAGTTCCTTTGCCTTGTGCTTATCTAGGCCAGGGAAACAACTGAACCAGGCCTTTGAAACACTCTGCTCTGCCTACACTGAATTTATACTTTCCTTTCTATTCCAATCTTCCCACATCTGCTATACCTTTGTCCAAAACACTGTCATTCTTCCAATTCCAGGGTTAGATCAGAAGAGGAAATAAGCTCAGAAACAGCATGGGCCAAGCTGACAAATCCCCAAGTTAACCCACTGAGAGTGGAGAACTGTAAAAACAGCACCTCCACACCCAGACTGATGCCCCACCCCAACCCAGTCACAGCCCTCCAGCCCTGATCAAGGTCACTAAACTTGACAGGGCAGTTAAAAGACACACATTTCAGAACTGTAATTGATACATGCCCCCTTAAATCAGGTCACAACAGCAGGTTAGTCTGGGGATCTGTCAGCTTTGCCAGCGTTCAAATTTCAACTTTTGGGAAACTAACATTAAGATCCAAACAGGGATGTTACGTGAGAATTTGAGAGGCAGGTAAGCAATCAACTTTCCCCTCGCTGGGAAGAGTGACCTGTTGTGGTTGAACTCTGCCTCTGAGCTCCTTCTCACTGTACAACCAGCCCAGTGCTCCCTGTGACTGGGGCAGGGGGTCAGGGGACACCGGCAGCTCCAGAGGCACACGAGGCACAGAGGCCAAGGGACTTACCTCACCACATGCATGTGGAATTAATGATCCTGAAAAATGCATCGCCTGGAGCGTCTCAAGCCTACTGTGAAATGGAATTCATACACAAAACGAGAAGTTTGGGTGGTTCCCAAATCTGGTCATGACATACTGACAGCACTAATCATGGCCAGAGCTCACCTGTTCTTTCACGGACTTTCGAGCTGCAGCAAAGGTTTGACTGTTTCAAAAGAACTGAAACAGGAGGTAACAGTGTTAAAAGCCATTCCCACGCCTGTGTGCGTGTGTGAGAGAGAGATACAGCAAAATTTCAGTGGATTAAGAGACTGAGAGATGTAAAGACAAAACAACACAGAGAGGACTTCACCCAAAAATGGCCTGACATGCAAAGGTCACTGCATTTCATCGCAGCTTGCCATCCTGCAGCATTGGTGACACCATCCTAGAAGCAGCCTTGGAACCCTGAAGATGCACAAGCCTTTTCGAAGCAGTTGTCACCACCCACCCGAGATCAAACCACAGCCATGAGCAGGCTAAACATCGTGGACAGTGACATTTTATGGACTGTGTTGTCTCTCACATTCTACCACAGTGTACAGCATATCATGCTTGTTATATTACAATTAAGGAGTAATGAAAAACTTACACTTAAGTGATATAAAAAAAGGGGGGGGAGGACCCAGGAATTTCTCCCATCCAACTATAAACGCACACCCATTTACATTGTTTTGTAAATGAATTTAGAAGAAAAATAAAAATATTAAGATATTTCTCTTCAGGACAACCATTGCACATTTGGTTTTGCTTTGGAGGGGAGATACAAACACACACAGCAGGAATACTTTCCAATTGGCAATATGCAAAACAAATAGGAGTGGGAACGGTTCAGCACCTAGACAGCGTTTTCCTTGTGTCCTTGATAAACATTATCTCAGTTTCCCTCGGCATTTACTTCACTGGTCAAACCCTCAAAATCTGGTATCTAGGAAGAATATCTCACAAAAACTTCTGCAAAAAAAGCCTATTAAGCAGTGGCATTGTGCTGCCCCATTTTCTGTATCTCTCCCATCTGCAAGCCATTTGTATGAAGAAAATCTTTGTTTCCAAAGCTTGGCTTACTAAAGCTCATTTGTTCCCAAACACAACAGCGCCTTGATGCTGTTTATGGCAGGGGCAGCCAAGGGCTGGGCTGGTTCAGCAGCCGCAGTGGGAGATGTTACGGGGTGTCCCATCCTTCTGCCAGTACCCTCTGTCCCCCGGGAGGGCAATGCCAGTCACCCTCCAGTCAGGGTAAGAACGTGGGGTTTGCCAACACAGAGCCAAACCTCGGCTGTAGGACAGACCCTCTTGACACACACATCCACCACAGCCCCTTTATCAGCGCTCGTTTGTAAGTACTAGATCCGCATTTGAGCTAGTGATGTGGGTTTTCATGTGCTTGCTAAAAAAAAAAATACATGTATTTTCCCCAAGATCGTTCATCAGCAGGAAAGGATGGCAACAAGGTCAGAGTGTTTTCCTTTTTCAATCTTACCAAGATCTCAGAGGCAGTGACATTAAGCCAGCCCAGTTTGATCAATTTTTCAGCATAGGAAAAAAGAGTGACTGCTCTAAACAGGACAAAACTCACTGCCCTTTAACTCCACATAAGCATCTTTTAAACAGACAGTGAAGGGTTGCTGCATGTGCAGCTGTTTTCATTTTCTTCTTTGCAAGGTGAGTGCTGACATACCCACATCTCACAGGAGATAATGAGAAAAGTATTCAGAGTAAGAATCCCTGGAGTTAATGGAAGAAGGAGGAAAGAAGTGGGCAATGCAAGTGCTCTCTGAGTACCTCTACTGGTCCATTTACACAAGCTGAAAAACGAATGGAAAAGGCAGTGCTTTTTAATTTTCATGCTACTCTCCCTTCAATAACAAAGGAGGGACTAGAGAAATACAAAGTGCAGTTGTGTTCAAAACATATCATGTAAAATTATTCTAAAGGAATAAAATCAGCTTAATCATGAAGTACTTATATATCTTCTCCCTACGCACCTTAAAAAGAGATGTCCCTGTATTTTGAGTTTACTATATATACACGTATGTATAAATCTATACATACACAAAATTGGTATGGCCTTACACTCCATTTAATGATATTTTGCTACATTGGTCAGAGTGCAAAGCAATTGCTTCCTTCAAATCAGTATTTTTACATCATGAAGAAATAAACCTGTACCTTAAGACAATTTGCATGACCACACAGCCACAGTGGCAGATTATTTTTCTGGCTTGTAAAAAAAATTTTAAAACAGAAGTTCTATTTCAGCAGTTTGAAGATGGAATGTAAAGTTTCTGCTGTTAAATGTATATAAAATATATTTATTGAATCATACATTCATGCTGATTCCAATAAAAAAAATAAAGATTTTTCTGAAATTTCTCTCCATGGATTTTTAGTGCTGGAGGTTCCATGCAGCAGCTGGAAACACAAAGAAAAATTTATTTCTTGCACTATTTTGCAAGCTAGGACATTATTTATACATAGCTTTAAAATTCTTTGGTAGATGGAGTGACCTTGGTGCAAACACCCAAAATGACATTTCAGGGCTGCCTCTCACACTGAATCTCAAAGATGGTCACAATAAAGTATTTTTCCTTCCACTGTCAGGTGCTTTGTCAAGTTTAAAATATCACCAGTGGAACAGCAGATCCCTCTTGGTCAAGTGGCATTTTGTGACAGAAAATAGAAGGGCAGCATCCTGCCCTTCAAATCTATTCTGAGAACGAGCCATTACTCTGAGAACTGCCTTTAAGGAATGATGGGGTTTGAAAGAATTTTACTCAGTTTCATGTCTCATAACCAAAAAGGTTATTAACGGACCACCTTGCCCCATTCCTCCACTGCTGGGAAATTAAATCATCACTGAGGCAACTCCTTCTTCCCACAGCACACACAGCTTAAAACTTCGCATAGTGTGTGCTTCTATCCCCAAGAAAATCCTTGTAAGGGAGAAGAAACAAGAAACACAATTTGTTCAAAAATATGCCCTTCCACGATGTGCAGAATAAGCAGCTGCAGAGATCAACTGCAAATCTTCATACCTGCACCCAGAACCATCCTTTTCACTATGGAAAGTGAACTCCCAGGTCTCAAGGACATCTCCGGCATGTGGCACCACAGGGGAGTTTCTGAGACTCAAGCCAGAGCTCACTGTTAGCACACAGGGTGTTTCTTGCTCCAGAGGTAAATCCTCTCCACCAAGCTCTGCTTCCAGCAGCAAGCTCACCATTTCCACACTCACCTGTATGTGGAGGGCACACACCCAGGAACACCAGAGCTTCAGTCTGAGGAAATTTAAAGAAAGATAAGAGAGGAAAAAAAAGAAAAAAACAAACCAAAACAAACATTATGAGAGGGCCCTGCAGCACAAGGAAGTGATCCCAGTCTGAATCCTTAAATGCACAACCAACACCTGCATTCCCAAACACATCAGTCCAGCTTTACAAAACAGCCCCACACAAGTCTGCTGGTACTTCCCACTACTCCAGAAGATGTTTCTCCCTGCTCAAGGGGTAACTAAACCTTTTTAATTGTGCAATGCCCTTGAAGGAAGAAAAGGCAGCAGGAGAGCATGGCTTCCAGTACTGGTTTGGGTGCTATCAATCACTGCAACTGAAATGCTCTTATTTCTACTTGTCTAACACTATTAACATCAGCCAGAAGAGGCCAGATCACACCACTCATATATGAAACACTCTCCCTACTCTCAGAAGGTCAGATCAACACAGTATCATGATCACAAAGGTTATTCCAACGCTGTCCATGTGGCTGCTGTGGGTGCAAAAACCTGACAGCTCTTGACAGCTTTTCTTCACCTCCCAACTCCCTGCAAGAGCACTGGGACACCAAGAGCACTTCAGCACCACCACCTCCTTGTCTTGACTCAAGTGGAGGCACCAGAAAGGAGACACACACACAGCCTCATTCATTTAAGACTGCACCATTTGGTTGCTAGAATGAGCTGGACCACCTTGGTTACTAGAGATCGGCCTTCTTGGAGCTCTTGTAGCCCACTGCAGCCAGCTGAGGCAAATCAAACCATGGTTGCTCCACAGTCATCTTCAAGAATATATGCAAAGCACTGGAGGCCTTTGACAAGAGATACTGAGGTTGTAACAGTTCAGCAAGGCAGGAACCAGAAGGGCTGGAGGCTACCAGGAGGCCTTAACATCAAAACCAATGTGCAACAGTTTACAGCAGGTCTTTTCAGAGGACTTTGTTATTAGAGAGTCACAGAGCCACCAAAATGCAAATACCAAAAGTCAGTCTACAACATAACTTGCTTTTGAAAATTATTTCTTTACAAGACATTCCAACAGAATTTTATGTAAATATTTTATTTTGCCTGTCATTTTGGGACAAGAACATCACTTTCTGGGTCAACATATTGAGTATGATTCATATGAGAACAAGCATACACTTCACCCTTTTAAATTCTTTACTAACACTCTTCTTTCACATCAGACAGCAATGAGTCAGAACTCTTCAGCTCCCACTACAGAAATGGGGGTTCAAGCTTACAGATGCTTTTGCAGATTTGGTTAAAAGCTATAAAAGCTTCTATTAAAAGCACTTTGATAAGTCTGAAGTGCAACCTGTTACTGCAGTCTTCAGATTTAATGTCAAGAACAGTAGAAACCCCACAAAGGGGAAAAAACATATCACAAACAACAAGGACAGGGTTCAGTGAAAGATCTCCATTGCATATTTTCACCTCACAGGCATTCCTGATAGGAAAAATGCAGACAGCTTTTGTTTTTTTAAAAAATACCAGTTACCACCACAAGAGGAAGCAGCAGAATTTCCCCAAATGCTGGCTGTGAGAGCACTCCGCAGCTCACACTTTCCCCCAGTTCACTAAGGTATTAAATCTCCAGGTACAGATGGTAAGCAGGCCAATCTAAGACACGGTCTTAAGGAGGGAAGGGACAAACAGTGTAACAAATGTGAAGAGAAAAACAAAACAGAAACCAACACTCTAACAACATTTAGTACAACCAGGTTCAACCAGTAAGTCTGGCAAGTAAAAGGCAAAACATGACTTGGGGACAGGTAATACTGAGGGCAGCTCTGCTCCAGAGCTTCCAGCAAGCACAGGGCAAGAGATGACACACTGCATGTGCACAGTCACTGCAGCAATAAACCAAGGAACACGGAACCAGCGACACCTGACACAGACCAGCCAGCTCCCTGCGCAGCTCTACTGCGCTACCCAGAGATCTGAAGGTCTGGCATAGACACAAATCCACCATTTTCATCCACATGCTTAACACCAGGCATCACAGAAATACTGTTTTGTGCAGCACCATCTTACAGGATCTCTTGGATTGAAGTTACCCAGTTTTGTATTTTATTTTCAGTTTCATCTTCTTTCAGAGGCAGTGGAAAGCATTCAACATCTTAACACCAGGACAGACAAGCACCTTCCATACTTCTGACAAAAATTCCTTCTTATCCACTTCAGGCCTGAAGCAAGGAATGAAGTACTGCAAAAACAACTATTACTTACAGCAGTCAAAACTGTAAAGGATGTGACACAGGTATTTCTGCTTTGCTTGTACTTTTGCAATAGTTACAACACGACCTGCCCAGCTTCAAGTTCAAGTTATTAACTTTTGCATCCAAAAAGTATTTGTTTTCAATAATTTAAATGCAGCCAAAGTGATGCACAGAAGGCATTAAAAGCTTTAGCTACAACCACCTCTACCTCGTAAACCTAGTGACTGAAGAGCCTCTTCCCCTTGGAAAAACTCCAACATACTCTTGACTTGATAAAGCAAATCTAGACCTTTTTTATTTTTATTTTTTTAAACAATTTGCCAAAACTGGAATGAGAGATAAATAGAAGGCACAACAATTTTGCTTTTTTTTATACAAATACAAACTAAACATGAAAAAAACTCCCTATTTCAATAAAAAATTTCATAAGTTCAGGAAAAGTGTTTGAAGAGTCAAGTTCTAGACATTTAAAACCTATCCCACAATCCAAAATTTCAAAGTGGTAAAACAGTAGTTTGAATTCCTTGCTGTGATCATGTATCAAAAGAAAAAGAGATTCTACGGATACCCATTATTCCACTTTTACAGCGCCACAGAGAGAAAGGTGAAAGTCAATTTTTCAAGTGGCAATGTCTCCAGACCAGAGGATGTTCGTATAACCCTCAAAAAAACCATCAAGAGTTTTGCTTTTCTGCCCTTGAAATACTTGCCAAGAACTATGTTTTCCTACAGGCTCTTGAACGCATGCACGTGAAATATTATTCCGCTGACTGCACCCAAATTCATTAGAAAGAGGGGAGGAAATTTAAAAAAAAAAAAAAAAAAAGGAAGAGACATTCCTTTAGGAAAAACCACTGGTACCAAAAAAACAAAAATCAGTCCGTAAGTTTGAGGTGAACAAGAAAATTCAGTTCTTTTCTTTTTAAAATCCACTTTTCCTAAAACGTTGTTCCACAAAGCTGGAATCTGGGACAAGGACTAGAAAAAAAATAAATCACAGAACCATAACACAAACAAAAAGGGGCCAAAATAGTATCAAACGTAGCAGTCTATAACAGGCTAGGGCCACATTCCAAGATACCCAAGGCTGAAATTCACAAATCTGCAGGAAAAAGGGTTTGCACCACCACGTCAACATCCACGATGAATTCACTGGCGTTGCCCGATCCCCCTTCCAGCTCCAAATCCTGGCTTCTGGGACATTCCTCCACGTGGAGGCCCTCGAATCCCACCTCCCAGCCCCCCACGAGTGCCTCCAGGTCCACGGGGTCTGTTATCTCTGCGGTCACCCTCCCTGGCAGCTCGTGTTTTCTTCTCCTCCACGTTCAGGCGCACCTCTCCCCTGAACATGATGGGCTGCAACAGAAGCAGAGAAGGTACTTTCATTAACGGGTCACCAGGAGCTCTTCAAGGTCAAGCAGATTCCTGCAACTTTGTCTGATATCCTTCTTTCCATGAAAGATTGAAGTGTTTCAGGATTACTTACTAAACAATGGCAATAGTCAAACCATGCATCCAGTCTTGGGGCTTTACTGGAGAAAATAAAGTTATGAAGGAGTGACCCTTGAAATGCCACCTCAGGTTTAACACTGAACATTCTGATGTGTTTTAGAAAAGAGCTGGGCTGTAAGCAAGCTCACTGCATGGCTGTGAGGGTGCATCCAGAGTCCCTACCTACCACAGCAGGTAGGCATGGGCACACATTCTGCACTAGCAATCACTGCTGACAGGCTGAGCAGGTACCTCCTGCCTTTGTTAGCAAAATTCTTTTCAGCGTGCACACCAATACAGCTTCTTCCTTTCAGCCTCTGACAAACAAGATTCTACTTGTTCACAGAATCAGACTCTACCTTGTTTTCCTGAAAGCTATTTATACACTTCCTGTGCTCAGCAACCTCACACTAAAAAAAAAAGCTCTGTAATGAGCTGCTACAAGCTACTTCAATGACAAAAGACTGCACAAATCTTGGTAATAGGAGGGAAAGGCATTACACCTGCTTTAATATGCTCAAGAAAGACTAGAAGGACTAAGTGCAATCTCTTCCTCTTAAGCTGAAAAACACTGTCTGTTGTCAACAGACCAAAAACCACTGACTAGAAATTTATTTACCCTGTTGCTAAGGATCTTCTGAACTGGCTCAGGATCATCAAACACCACAAACCCAAAATTGGGGAGCTTTCCACCACTGTTGATGCGGAGTTCAACAACATTGCCATAGCCTGCAAGAGAAAAGCCAAGTTCTTGGGTCATACATTAGAATGCTCTGTTGACCACGCCCATGGCTGCAACCCCCAACCCCTGAGAGGACAGCAGAGCAACCAACTTACTTTGGAAAAAGTCTTTAAGTTCAGATTTATCCACATCATGGGGAAGATTCCCAACAAACAGCTGGTGGCTGTCTGGGTATCTCACAATCCGCCTGGTTTCCACATCGCCTTGTTCACCCTCTCGAACTTGAACAGAAAAGCAAAACTGATTTTAGAGAAGTCAGTCCCCGCAATAAACAGAAACAAGCCATGGTCAGAATTATCACCATTAGCAAGAATCAATTCACACTATCTATCCATTCATATGTAAAAAAAGGAAAGCATTCTACATTAGCAAGTTTGTAACTATTCGCTTTTTATCACCTGGCTGAGGCCAAGCTGGAGTTTTTACTTGAGTAAAAATCGTTCATTTACTGACAAAAATAATGAGATTTAAAAAGCTTTAATTATCAAATTGCTTTCCCAAAACCTTTAAGCAACAGAAAACAGCTCCTTCTTTGCAGCTTCTCTTACTTGGCCTAGGACCCCGCTGTGGTGGGATGCTCGTTCGCTGCTCCCTCACTCGCTGATCCCTCTGAGGTCTCTGAGGGGGGGTCTGAGATTCAGGCTTTGCCTCGGGGCGGGGCTGTATCAATTCAGAAAGGAGTGAACAGTTGAGAGTCAGACAGACATACCAGCAGGTTCAGCTTTTAAGAACTCGCTATCAAGTTGGTGGTAAAAAAAATACAGTTTTTTCCACCCGTGATAAAAAAAGTATGTTAGTTCATGTTGGCTTACATGCTAAAAGCAAGCAGCATTCACGTGAACATTCCCTGTTTTCCTCCATGAGAAACAATTAATTCTCAACCTAAAAACTTAGGAATAACATCTTGATAAAGTCTATCAAGAACCACAGAATCCCAAAGTCTGTGGGGCTTGGGAAGTCAAATCATAAGCAAGTAGATTTCACTCTGTTTTTCCCCACCTCAGCTTACTGTCAAGCCAGTTGAGCACCTAAACTTCTCCAGGTGCTGGATTCCTACCTGCGAGACAGGTACTTTCACAACATGAGGTGGTATTCCTGATACTGGGACAGCCCCACTGGGAGGAAGGTTCTTGCTGGTTACTGATGCCCAGGAAAATGTCTTTAAAAAAAAAAAAGAGAGAAAGATAGTAACATAACTACATCTCCTTCTGAAATATATTACTGATAGTACAGCTAACAGATACAGGATAACAGGAACAAATTTTAACCTATGCTTGAAAATCAGGAGCCAGTCAATAGCAGCTTCCCCACAATTTCCTTCAAATTATTCAAATTCAGAAGAGTAATGACAATGGAGTCACGCTTCACTCTCTTTCTGAATTCCACAGTTGAAACAGGACAGAGCAGTGGCCCAACACCAAGTATCACATCAAGGTGAACCAAAGTATTGGATTCCTGAGTACCCATCTGTCCACTTTTACCTCCCTTAACACTGAGAAGCGACAAAAATCCACAGGAAAAATAAAGCTCTGTAAATAGACAGGAGAGCCACACTGATGAAACCACATCAGAAAAAAGAGAGATCCACTGTCATTACCCTGGAGTCCTCTTGCACTGCAGGAGCTGGATCAGCAGGAGCTGGAGAAGGACTCTTTTCCACAGTCTCTTCTGGAGCAGATTCCTCTAATACTGGCTCAGACTTTTCTTCC
This sequence comes from Ifrita kowaldi, assembly GCA_013398055.1. NCBI lineage: Eukaryota > Metazoa > Chordata > Aves > Passeriformes > Cinclosomatidae > Ifrita > Ifrita kowaldi. The sequence continues at coordinate 352,649 of VZRS01007379.1, forward strand.
TGCACCTCTGGTTCAGGTTCCTGTTCAGGTTCTGCCTCTGGCTCAGGCTCTGCCTCTGCAGCTGTTTCTTCCAGGTGTTCCTCAATGTCATTGCTATAATACAGCAGCACAAAAAGCAGGAAAAAGAGGTGGTATTGTATTTATTACATTACTGGTGATAAGCAGTACTACTTATCCAATACAGAAGTCAGGCACATGACATCTGACAGAAAGAGCAAGGCCAAGTAAGGCCACATTGCACAGGGATGCAAATTCTGCATTGCTACACTATAAAGCAGCAAAAAAAATAAATACAGAGTCTCCATGTTCAGCCTAACAGCAGTTTGATTTCAGCTCATCAATAAAAAGAAATCTTTTGACTGTCAGAGGAAAACTATTAATAGCAATAAATTCCTGTGACCTGTTCTACAAGCAGCCTGTCTCACACAACACCTGACTTCATCTATAAATGTATTATTACCTGACAGCCTGCTCATAATAAGCACCACTATCATCAGGAACAGCCTCAGGTGTCTGCTGTCTTTCCTCAGGTTCCTCCCCTTCCTCCTCTGATTCTAAATAAGGTTGGAAAAGAAAAAATAATAAAACACACATCTTTAGTGTGAGGCTCAAACACAAGGCACCTACCACAATACACAGGTGAAGTTTCTACCAAAGCACACAGAAAACACTTTCAGGATGTGACATGGAACAGATATTTCCTTGTATTTCCACTATCACTTTGGTTACTCAGTTTTGACCCAGGTTAAAAAAAACATATTCCAAGTACTTCAGAGAATCAGATTTATAACCTACAAATCTGACTGCAACTGCCAAAGTAAGTCTCAGAGTTCTTGTAATAGAAACAGAATATGCCAGAAAAATAATCATCTGCATGTCACAACTCCTTGCTGGACTGTAAAGAAACTAGGCAAGGAAAAAACTTACAAGCACATGAAATTTCACACTGATCTGTCTTCTCCAGCAAGATTTTCTCTGGTCTGGGAATAGCATGTTGATAAAATCTAGAAGCAAACACCAACAGAACCATACAAAATTTTCTGCTACTTACCCTCTGGAGGCTCAGTGTCAGAGTCCCCAAAAACCTCATCCTGGTAGCGGAAGATATCGTTGTGGACATAGAACTTGTTTGCAACAGAGCCCTAAAAGCAAATCAAAGGGAGGAACTGATTCAATTACATCAATCCAGTAATGTAAAAACTGAAATAATGTGAAAACAACAAAGGTTTGAGCATATCAGCCTTGCCACAAGATTAATCCAAATTTGCCTATTTTAAGAAAATAATGTTATTTGGGGCAGGGAAACAAGAAAGAAAAAAAGACATCTCTCCTAACAAGTATGCATGGAACAAAGGAAAAAAAACTGTTGGACTGCTCTCAATTCCACTAACTCACAACACTGAAGAAGTGAGTGACAACTTCCTGGTGCCTAAAGTATCAATTCTTATCTCCAAGTCATATTGGAAAATAGAGTGATCTTGCTACACTCCTTTTTCACTATCACTTTCAATTCTGTGAACTACTTTTTTTTAAAAAGTTGTCTATTTAAAAATGCCACTTCAAAGGCTGCATCAGCACTTCATGAACAAGAAGATCTGGAACTCAAGTTTTCAAGTGACAGGAAGCATTCCTCCCTTTCTACTACTTCTTTTTCAGTAAAAGGCCAGTTGCTAGGATAGCAAATCAAAGAGAACATAATTTTAATATGCTTAAGAAAAAAATGTGCTGCTCTACCCTAGGAATCCAAACTCAGGACATTTACAACTGATTTCAATATGCAAGGTCAATGTACAATCATACTGAAGGACTGTAATTCCCAAAGGAATTTTCAGAACATTACTGCTGAATTTTGTGGCAAGTTACCTTCCCGGACTAACCCTTCAGATTGCAACAGTGAAGCAGACAGAGCTGACAACGCTGCCAGCAGCCCCTGCCAGCCCAGCTCACCCACCTCGGGCGCGAGCACGAAGGTCTGCATGAACCTGCGCACGGGCTGCATGTTGTTGGAGAGCTCCCCCATCACCTGCACCACCACGCCGTCGTTGAGGGTGGCGTGGGCGTCCACGTGACGGATCTTTGTGTGGCAATCCTTGAAGTTTAGCGACAGCACCTTCTTGTGGATATCCTAGGAAAGAACGGTACACGTGGGTTACGCTGCAGAAGCCATTTCTGCCAAGTTCACAGCTTTCAGAGAAAGCAAAACCATGAAAGACTAGTTTAAGATGCATTCCCTAAGTCTGGAGAGAAAGCTTGGCAGGATGCTTGTTTAGCAATTTTACATTATGAGCTTTCTATAAAGGAAGCACATTTTGCCTAACTCTTGCTGTCTACAGATGAGAGGGGTTTTTTCCTCCGCTTTTTTTTTTTTTTTTTTACAGAAGGCACTTGAACAGGGTGAAAGCACTGTGAATCACAGCTGGATACATTTCTCTTCTCAACCACAAAGGTGACAAAATAGAAGGAAAGAATAGCTTTCATTTTTAAAGTTCTTACAGATTGCCCATAGACTGCGTCAGCTGGTTTTCCATTGGAATCCAAGCCACCGTGGACATAGGAAGAGTTCTTTCCATAAAACCTGTTGGAAAGAAATATTTTAATGCCAAGCTTTGCTGTGTAAGAACACTGAGCCTGTACATTTAAAGTACAGTATGAATAATACACTTTCAAGTAAGTTTCCTGTCTGAATCACAAGAATAAAGCCACAAAATCTCATAATCCTGTTACCAATCTGGGGGTGGGGGGAAAACACAAAGTTTTCTCACATAAGCTGTAGCATTCAGGTGTGTCAGACCCAGGCACTAACAGCCAAAACCAAAGTCTCATGGGAGCTCATGATCCAATCCCATTATCCCCTTTCTGCACAAGGTTCCCAAAGCGACACCCTGAACATCCAGGATGCTGAAGGTTCCCCCTCAAATTCTGATTTCAAGCTTGAGCAAGGAGCAATGGGACTTGTTTTGCTCTTCTACAGTAAAAAAAAGTATTGCAGGTAAATCTTCCTTTCTGTAACAGAGATTACCCACTAAAATGCCCTAAGCACCACAGTACGGTACTGCACTCTGCTAGCAGATAAAAGACTGGAATGGATTCCATGGCACAGAGTCAGCTGGCCTCTGACCCAAATGGATGAGGTCAGCTGTCCACCTAAGTGGAGAAACATTCTGAATAAGTGTTCCTAAGAGTGGAAGGGGGAAGGTTTCAGAAACTGTTTATCTGGCTACTCAAAACACAGCAAAACAAAGTGTATCTTCATAAACAAGACTAGTTTCAGAAAGGATACCCATCAAACCACACAGGACCCATTTGCTTAGATAACAGATTGTAGTTTGCTGCATATCCATAATTTCCCTGACTTTCCTCTAAGAGCTGGTGTGACTCCCAAGAGAGACCAGTCCACAAGCACACAGCTTATTCAATGTTTCCTCCTAGTCAGGGAGCATTTTATCAAGCCAAAAACTACAGAAATGCTTAACTAAGTAGTATTTCTCCAACTTCAAGTTACATTGATTACAACCAGAAGTAGCAAGCAGCATTTCAGTTACAACCAGAACTCAGATATTTAAAGAATTCTTGTAATCTTTATTATCCATCTTTTAACCCAGCTGATCAAAATCAAAAGTAAACAACACTCAGCATCTTGAATAAATCAGGTTTCTAAGTGTCCAAATTCAGCAAGCTAATTAAAAAGATCATTCACCAATTTTAACACACAATTTAGGGAATTCACACAGAAAACCAGCTCAGAGTGAAGCAGAGCTTTACCTGTGCAAATAGTCAGGTGCTTGGTTGAGCAGGGTATAGTACTGCCTCACGAATTCCCGCCCGACCAGCAGGGGACTTGGCTTCTCCATCACCATTTCTTTGGTCAACTGAAAACTATGGGAAAAAAACAAAAGCTCCATAAAGCATGAGCATTTCAAATGGCTGCTCACATCCTAATTGCATAAGCCACCTAATCACAGCGGAAAGCACGCACCAGAACTGTTTTACCCCTGTAAGCAGTTTAAGCACTGTGTTTTCAGAGTCATCAGTGATTTGGTGCCAGGGAGAGGATTCCTGGGTACCAAACCAGAGGTGGGAGAGGCTGCAAGGCCGAGGAAGGTCACCTCATAACCTGCCAGTAGCTAGTCATCCCACATATCCTCAGTAAAAAGCAGGTGGCAGCATGTATGGTTCCTCAAGAGGATTTGCTAAGTGGCTAAGACATTTACAGTCAATCCAAATTCTACTTACCTCACTTGACTTCACAATCAGAATTAAAAGTCAGATGTTCTCAGGCAAAGCCTATGCTACTGTATTAGGGGCATTTTTAAAAGGTCAGAATAAGTCCAATCTATTTTTATCAGCAGCACAGCACTACCTGCTGTGAGTGTCAAGCTCTCTGGAGGAATATTGCATTATAATAAAATTATTATGCTACAAACAAATACATGCTGCTCTTCCCCTGCTTCCACCAATCTCAGAAAGTCACTTCTCACTTAAATTCAGACCACCAGTCAAGGGAAGAGCACCACCCCTGCCTAGGGACAAATCCATCTGGGTACCTTCTGCCTACACTCCATGGCCCTGTAAGTTACAAAAATAAAGTCTTTGCAGGTTAGTTACACATACATGTATCTTCAGGACAGGCCAGCCCAATTCAAAGCACATTCCCACATTTCCCTGTTACCAAATACTCATAAACACTGTTCAAACTCATTCAAAATAGTTTTAAATTCACAGGGACAAATACCAACACCAGGGCATGTTCTTGGTACCAAATACAGAAACAACAGTAGATTTTCTGCTTCATACTCACTTGTACCAGTGAGCAGCAGAATGGGGGCTTAGCAAACAGTTTTGCTGCTGAAACCACTTTCTCCCCACTACTGATTCCCAATCTCCTTCACTACACAGCCCTTTCCCAAACGCACGGTATTAAAATTCCAGATGCACATCCCCAGGTGTGATGTGCAAGTCAAAACCAACAGTATTTGGCTGAGCCCTCTAAAAAGCAATTCAGGAATTATGGATTACTTATCTGCTTTCATTTAATACTGATAATTATAAATAGTGCCAAGAAGTGGTGGCATCAATGACTGGGGAAAAACCCATACTGGATTGTGCTCAGAACATGGAATAGGGGGAAAAAAAGGAAGCCAAATTAAGTAGGTTTTAGCATAGACTAACCCAGATAGAGCCTGCAACACTCATGCCAAGCCAGGCATGCCTTAGGACAAGCCTTCTCTTGGCACTATATCCAAGAGCATCCCATACCCTGGGAAAACTGAGTTGCCCACAACTTACCCTTCAAACATAGCAAAAGGGAAAGAAAAAGACTGCCTCTCCCACCTGCTTGTACTAAGCCCTGTCCCAGTTCACAAAAGGATCTTAAACATTTCATACTCACGATATTTAATGAATTTCAGAGAAGTTGTATTTGGACACCAAGAACTGACAACAGAGCAGAGCCTCAGAAGACAGAGGTGACCAGGTTGGTGTCACTGCAGTGACAATTTCAAACACACAACATACACAAGGCTGCAAAGGAAGTCACAACCACACTGCTGGATAGACCAGGAATGCAAAATAGAAGCTTTAATCCTCAAAGAGATGAACACACATTAAAAGGTGACATGGAAGCTGTTATTTTGGATGAAGCTAAATCCAAATGAACCTGGTAAATCCCATAAATCTCAAACAACAATCAAACACGCAACACACTGCAATCAAAAGACAAGACAACGTTTAGCCACACTGCTGGAACATCCAGGTAATAGATCCAAGGATGTGATCACACCCAAACTCCCAGCAGTGGCCAGCACGCACTGCAGCCAGCTTTGTTGGAGGAATGCAGCTAATGTTCAAGACAGAAGATGTAACAGCAGAGCTGTAATTTTGTATACATTGATATGTTTTTCTCTGCTTTTAATACAGTCACACTTCACTATCTTTGTAAGTCTAGAAATAAACGAGAGGTCTTCCCATTCTATTTTAGAACACACTTTTTGATAGGTTTAAACACAGGGAAAAAGATCAGGTGGGCTCCAGAGGATGTGTCCATGAACTTCCTCTCTTTCAGCAGGACGTGTGTCTTATCACCACCACACAAGGAAATGTTACCTACATGATAATGTGCAGAAAAAATAAGACTAAATATGACCTAGAATTTAAAAAGGCTTTTCAAAACATTCAAAACCTTTCAGCTGTTTGAGGATATTTTCAAGAGCTAACCATGCAGAAAGGAAGTAATAGTCCACGACTGGGTCTGGCCTGCAGGAAATGCTCTAATTCTGCGAAGCACTTTCACTTCAGGAAGGTTCCACCATCTGTGGTTTTGCAGAAGCCTTTGAACTCTAAGTGCGACGTATTACAGATACAGGTGTCCAAAACCCAGCACAGTCTGAAGTGACAAAACCTCCCAGAGATGAAGATGAACTCGTTTGCCTTCTAGTGCGTGTTAAATGAGATCCCCGTAAAACATTATCAGACAGTAAGAAAACACAGCAAAGGTAAAGTAAGGCTAAGTGGTGGCTACCACTGCTGACTTCCTCATCTCACTTTGTTTCCTCTTGAGTACTTGTGAAGCTCTATAAGGAGCAGGCCAACCCTAAAGCACTGGAGCAGAAATGGCAGATAGACATGACCTGCACTTTTTAGCTCCAGTCAGCTTAACTGACAATGTGGGATTTATTTGCTCCACAAGAGTTAAAAAATTTGCTTCTGTGCTGTCAGTTTACAGTCAGGAAGCCAGTCCTACCATATACCAAAATCACCATTTGGACAATGACAGGAGGTAATCTTAATTTCTTTGTGAAGATACAGTTTCCCTGGAATTCAAGCTTATTCCTACAGATGTAAATAAGCAGGTTTTCTATTCAGTTCTGATAAATGATGAATCTGGCTCTTCTGAGAATTATTTTCAAGTGCTTCCTAGAACACCGATGTACAAAGCTTGACATTCTCACATAATGGCAAAATGTTCCTGTAGCACTCAAATCTCAACAGCTGATTCACCAACAGCTCTTTCAGATTTCTGTTCTTCAGTGAAAGCCTCCACCTGCATTAACCCACAGGCACATCATCTTCCATGCTGGTCTCAAGAAATATTGAAAGTGAAGTGGCTTGATTATGTCTGTCATCCTTACATGCTTAAAACAACTCATGAGAGAACTTCCTCCTGGTAAGGGTGAAAAATCTATCAGAACTAACTCCTAACATGAAAAGAGGAATTGCAGAGTGCCCAGTTGCTCTCAAGCAGGTCTCAAAAGAAATGGGAAAAACCTTTACATGACCTAATCAGAGGACAACAATCTGTTTTTACTGCTGCTGCACCTGCTGCTACGTTGCCAGTTGCCATCTGTTCTTGTTCTCCATCCAGCACAACCTGAATGGTGGAAGCCAAGCATCTCCTCAGAGAGTATTTGCTCCCTACCATCATGAGCAATTTACTACTCCACTATTCCCTGATCCAAGAAAAACTGCAAATACTTTATACTACATTTTCATTGCACAGTACATAATAGCACCAAATGTTTGAACTGTCACTACATTACTCCTGATAGAAGCTTATCCACACATTTTCCTGTCAATTGACATAATGATGAAAGGGTGAAAATTGACAGGAAAAGCTGAAAATCTGATTATTTCAGATTCATTCATTCATATTATCCCATATGTAAAACAAATTGGATAAGTCAAATTATAACATGTACACTGTAACAATTCTGCAGCATAACTGAGCCCCTTCCTTAAGCCAAGGACTTAGAGAAAGACAAATACCTCCTTTACAGTGGTTATCACCTGGCTGGTGGAAAATTCCACCATCTGTCACAATGCTCCCACTTGGCAGAAAATCAATGTCAGGCACTGAATTTCTAAAATGCTGTTATGTAAATTAGAGCCATTTATGTAAATTCCATATTAGCAAATTCAGATTTAGGTCCACAAAACCTATTAGTATACTAGTATTCAGAAAAATGGACTCAGCAGCTCACAGCTAGCATTGGTTTGTATTTTCTTACCAAAATGCAACATGGCAAAAGCAAACTAATCATTGCTGTCCCAACTCAATTTGGTTTGGGGGGTTTTTTTGTTGGTTTGTTTTTTTGGTTTTTTTTAAATTTTTGAATCAGACAAGGACTTTAGCCTGAATGTTGCTTCTACTGAACTTCCTACAAAACAGAAGTGTCTTATGCACATCACAGGATGTTTGGGCTCTCAAGGCAACCAGTCCCAAGACTCAGGAAAAAGCCCCTTGGCCTGATGTAACAAGCCAAAGGATCAAAATCCACTGAACTAAAACACGCAAGTCAGAAAATCCCAAATTTCACTTCCCAAAGTGTGGCAATTTTAAACATCTTCTGTTAAGAAAAAAGTCAGAACTAACAAGAAGACAAGTTAAAACTGAATCATAATCTCAACAGGCTCTAGTGTGTTTTTAACATTAGCCTTGTTTCTTAGTTCTCTGCCATCTTTAATTACATTTTTTGACTTGCATTTCAATACAAGGAGCCCTCTCAAAAAATCCAGAGTTCCTACAATGCACTATAGTCCTGACTGGAATATCACACAGCAGTTCACCCCTTCTCCTTTGGCTACTCAAGTGCTATAAGGTGACCATCTGAACTCCACTCCTTCCATCTCTACAAACTGGTGGAGTTCACAGGGTGCCAAAACAGCCATTCAGAATGTCAAACTTCTCACACAACTCCACTCCTTTATTTTGGAATCAGTGAATTCCTTAACTTAAGAAGCCTTTCTGGCAATTGAAGCAACAGTCAGAGAAGTTCACATGGAAAAGAGGCATCTGTATCCAAGCACAACACACTACAAATGTGGCAAACAGCAATTTTGCTGGAAATTAAAGGTCTTGGTCAATAGTTAATAGGATTGCATAATTAAGTGTCATTTGGGATTTCTCCAAGTTGCTTAGCAACAGGTGAGCATGCTCAAAGCCACAAACCATTTAGCTGGATGGAATAAGCAGCTCTAGAAGCAGTTGGTGCTGCTGTTATGGACAAAAAAAAAATACAGTCATGAAGAAAATGCCCAGTAGGCCTTTAAGAGGACATGATATAGACTGAAAGCTTAACAACAAAAGCAAACCAAATGCAACTAATTCCAACTCTCCATACATTTTATATGACTAGTATCTGCTGCTGACTAAGCAATAAAAGGAAAAAAAAAAAGGCTGGTACCTGTGTGAATCAAGATACAAAACATTGGAGTGAACAATGGAACACAAGCTAAACTTGCACCCCTAGGCAAATTCCAAGGCCCATCTCAACCAGGGATTTATATCATCACACCAGCTTGCTCTCAAGCAGGAAGAGTGATGTTAAGTACAGGTGTATTTAAAACACAAAGATTGCAGATACACTGAGATACACTTATTTTAATACAGCCATAGCTATCCAAGGGGAACAAAGAAACCCAAAATAATCCAGTTGTTGACCCGAGCCTCAATTACAGAGAGCTGAAAACGCATCTCAAATAAGCAGGCAAATGAAGTCCCAAACACTAATCTGCTCTAAAAAGCAGGCCCCATTACTTGCTTCCCACTGGATGCAGAGGCAGACAATGTCACTGGGACAGTGTCACAGCAGCACAGCCTGTATTTTAGACACAAGCCATTACAGCTGCCTACCTGTAACCAGTTCATCTTTTCTGCCTTTGACAGATTCAGAGGGAAAGCATTCAGTCTGGAAGAAGTTACCTTAAAGGCAGCACTATTTCACAGGAGGCAAGATGCTTGGAAGCCACAGGCAATGGAAGCTCAGTGATGGGGTAACTTACGCAATAAATAAATATTTGAGGATCAAATTGGGACAAGTTGTGAGGTTACCAGCATTCAACTCTTACTAGCATCTCCAGAAAATACTCAGATGTATTGTACTCAGATGTACTGTAAGATGAATGTATTCACCAGGAACTTCCAGAAGCAGGCACCTCAGAGCAGCATGAAGTGTCAGATGTATCTTGCAGACAAAAAAGGTTTTAATAATCTTCCAAACCAACACCTAATAAAACATGGATCTGGACTGTCAAACCTAGCACAGCTATTTCTCCTTTCACTTGTGACTCATCTCCACTCTATGACCCACACAACCTACAAAGACAGGCAGTGCCTACATTCATAAGATACTTGAGGTGTTACAGGGAACTGGATCCTAAAAAAATGATCACACAGCAAGCAGAACCACCAGGCAAACAGCTTTCTCTGGGCTTAATTATGCACAGATGCAGCCAAAAGGCAGAGCAATACCTGAGCCCCTTCTGAAGCTTTGAGACACACTGACAAGGGACACTCTAGAAAAGCTGGGTACTACATCCAACATATGGATAAGAAAAATTAAATTAGAAGCTTAACTATTTTCTAATCAAAGCATCCAAGCAATCAAACAAAATTTAAGCACAAGAAAAAAAACGTTTTCATGACAAGATTAAAAAAATAATTCAGAATTACATTCAGCACTGCCCATGCTAGTACTAAAAAAACCCTCTGCTTGCCAGTGGCAGATGGGAAGCCTTACTCAGCAGCAATGCACAGCCCTTCAAACACTGGGAGAATACAAATAAACAAGCCAATTGCTGAAGAGCTGTCAGTGTAGAGTCTGCTGTGTTTTTGCTAACAAACCTAAGTGTGATCCACAAGCTGATGGATATGATGGAGTCTGCCATTTTTTAGACAAAATTCAGCGCTTCTTGTATTTTTCAGCTCTACCAAGCAATAAAAGAGACAAACTGAAGACTTCTAATGCTTTCAGTCAGAATCCAAAAGAAAAGAGATCATTTTGGAAAAATGTAATTTCCAGGGCATTAGGCTCAAGAGCAGATTAAAAATACAAAGATCCCCTGAAGTGTAAGTTAGGGTAGTTGAGATCACCATCTGTACCCCTACAAGTAAAGGATGAATGTTCATCTGGGTAAGGAAAAAGATACCAGATATTGTTCCTGCAGCTAAGAGCATACAGGTCAACAGACAAACAGCAAATTCAGTCCTGCTCACAAGGAAAAAAATCTAACTAAGTGATAGAAGAAACTCTCAGCAAGGTGTTTGGGGTTTTTTTTACTCATCCCTCAAAACACTTTGCCCTCCCTGAGTGCTGAGCTTAATATGGCATGGGTTTGGGGGTTTTTTCCTTCCTTTTTAAAGCTCTTTCACCTGGCTTTCAAGTTCCCACTTGATATCACTCAATCATCACTTCAATTCAGCAGTTACCTGCTGTAACATTAAGCTAAGGTGATCTGTCCTGAGCTTAACTAGCAACATTTCATATCCTCACTTCTGTTCCACTTAGCGTTACAGAAAAACACATGGCCCTTGTGCTTTGACAGAAGTCCAAAAGGAACTCCTCTTCAAAATCTGAGTTCTCTGAAAACTCAAAACCTCGAAAATTCCCAGAAATATTCTGACGTTTTTAGTAATCCTAAAATCAGATTATCCTGAACAGACTCTCAAACCTGGGGGAAGGACTTGCCTTTCTAACTGAACCTACCTCAACCTCATTTACCCTGCAATTAGAAGCAATGTTTTTCTGCAAAACTACAATTTAAACACACAAATTTCATTCTAAAGGGTGGTAGGATAGTGCTAGCCTGAATTGTTTGTTTATGCTTTCTTTAATGAAAAATAAATCAGCTTTCTGCCTATACTGCTCTACAGACTGCTTCTTGATAAAGCAGCTACTTAGACCCTGTGATTCTGCCATTAGAACAGGTTTTGTTTTGACATCCAAGAGCTGCTCCAACATCTCCATGAAGTTGGCAGCAGGTCCAGTCATCTTCTCTTACGTCTGCAAATTTTCCATTTGGCTCCAGTGCAGCTTCTTAAAGCAAAAAAGCAAAAGTTACTCATCAGCAGTCAGAAGAGGCAGATCAGAACCCAGAGCTACACCAACATTGCAGTGAAATTCAAGCTCACTGCCACTTAGATTAGAATCACCAGGATTAAGATTTAAAATATTTTCTGCATGCCAAGCAACAGATAACTGTCAAGAGAATCAACTCTTTCACCTCTACCCACTTAAACCACGGAAGACGCTTAAACTTGATGTATCAACTGTATCCTGGCACTTAGGGCTGACCCATCATGGCACTGTTACATTAAACACAAAACAAAGTCAGCCCAGCAGCAGCCAGGAAACAGCACAAGGCAAAGCAGATGAAAATGGAAGATGGCCACCAGCATTTCCCAGTGCAGCGCTGCATGTTTGCCTCAGCAAGGAATCAGGTTCATCACAGATCACTCCTACATAACTGACAGCACCCAGGCTCCTGCTCTGAATGCAGCACTGCACCAGCCACGTCTTCCTGGAAGAGGTCCAGACTTAATATAGCAAAAGTAGGACCTCAAGCCAGTGTAACACTCACTGCCTGCAAAGTTAAGGGCTCTTTTACAGTACCTAAGGATCAGAATTAAGTTTTTCTTTTAAATTACTCAATGAGGTAGCTTAAGGTTATCAAGTCTATTAGCAGGTACCACAGGAAGTTAAATAATTACTTCAGCTCTGCAGATTTTATAGGCACCTGTAAAAAAACCCACCCAGTCTTCTAGACCAAACTATCACTTTTGGTTTTGGTTTGTTCCAAGCAGAGCAGACTACAGCCAGCACAGCAACCAGCACCACCCTGCTGAAGTCCTACTTGGATTTCCTCTTTGATTCTTCAGTCATCACCTTCCTTAGACAAAAAGGCCCAGGTGCTAATACTAAAAACTAGAATAATGTTTTCTAATTCAAACAAGCCATTTATGCCAATCTTATGAGTGCTCTCTCATCATGTCCTACTGTTTTGAACAGAAATATCAAGATGTATTTACAGCAACATCACCTCTGCTTTATTTCACTTTCACAAAGTGTTACTCTGTATGTTCGCCTTACAATTTGCAAGGTGAAAAATAAAGCTCTGAAACAAAGAGTTCGCTTTGTTGTTTGTTTCAGGTGCATGAAGATTCTGTTTAAAATTCAGATGTTCAAAATCCACCAGTTGTGTTGAACTCTACTGATGCTGTTGTGCCAGCAGCGAAGTGAGCAGCAGAGCAGTGGTCCTGCCATCACAGCACAAACAAATCCTTTTGTACACTTTTGTTGTTTCTTAGACTGCAAATGCAAAGATTCCCAACAAAATGGGCTTGGCACACATAGACTAAGTCTCATCCACCAGGTTTTCTACTTTAATTATGCCTCCCTGCCTTCAGCTTGAGGAGTCCACAATTAGAAGAATACAACCTAGCAAAAAAAAGGGCAAATTCACACCAGTCAAGAACTGGAGGCCACTACTTACCCCCTGATGTATACAAGATTAAGATTTTAAAAAATAATTATATTTACAAAATTATGATATACATTTCCAAATGTTCCAATATTGATTTTTTTTTCCTAACAGACTTTGTACAATTACACTTTCCAGCAGGTTTTAATAGTGCCTTTCAGGCAGATCAGTAGCTGCAGCACGTGATGCTGTCAAAAAGGTCGTGAAATCTCCATCATAAAGATAAGGATGTAAGACTTAAAGCACGTGAGTACTTTCAGCCAACCTCCAAATTAGCTACATATGCCATCCACTAAGCTTTTTTTTTTAAACAAAATTAGACTCACAACTTTACATTACCTGTGACTGAAACACCCCAGGAAAGGTCAGTTCAGTTCAGAGGATGAGAAGATGCTACCATCAGCATCATGGAAGTATCACAGAGCTACCTAGCAAAATGGTTTGGCTTATTCTTTACAGACAGACAACAAGAAAAGTGAAAATGTGGTCAAAGAGAAGAGTATCAGAAAAGGTCGGAAATGCAGTTTTTGTCTGTCAATTTCTGCACCTCGCTTTATGACATCAATCTAAAAAGCCTTGTTAGCTAAAAAAAAAAAGAATCCAACACACACACACCCCCCACCCCCGCTCCGTATGATTTATGGCATCTGGAAGCATCAGCTTCCAAAGCTTGATAGTAGTGTCCAGATTTCCTAAAGCTGTCACTCCTGGCTGTGAGAGCAGGGGCTTGCCAAAAATAGCACACACTGGAAACATGGCGGCTTGCTGCAAATGCTGCTTTCCCCCGATGGTAGAACAAAAAAAAAAAAAAATCCTTATTTTGGTAAAAAATACTTACTATATGCATGGACGTCGTAACATAAAAGGTCACCAGGTAAGCCCGATGAGAATTAGGAACAGGTTACACCATCCAAATCAACACTAGGAGGTACTGGAAGATGTATCAAAACCTTTTCTCTGAGGTTTCTCCAGCACTCCCATCTGGGGCCTTACAGGATGCTGGAAAGTCTCCTTACAAGCACTACTTCGCCTTCAAATCTTAGCTTAATCTCGGATTCGGCCAAGGTCATGCGGTAAACCAGGATAAAATCCACCCTCTCCTGCTCAAATTATAACTTCCTTCACCTATAAAGTTACACCAAGGGAACCGCCTCGAGCTGATCCTCGGGTCCGGGCCGTGCGAGCACCCAGCACTGCCCCTCAACCCGCAGCTACAACTCGCTATTGAGCGGGAACACCTCGAGCGCTGGGTGGGCTCCTCCCCGGCCCCACCTGCCCAAAACAAAACCCAAAGGCAGAGGGCGAAAAAGCCTCCGAGTCTGAAAATCCGAGAACAAAGCTCGCCCCGCACACCTCGCATCGCACAATGCGGGCCCGCGAGCAGCCGATCCCCCGCCGCCCCCCCTGCCCCGCACGGCTCCCGCCGGGAGCTCCGAGGCCGCCGCAGCACCGGGAGGTCGGGGGNGGTCACGCCGGTGTCTCCCCGCGCCCCCCACCCCCCTCACCTGCGGGCGGAGCGGGACGGGAGCGGAGGCGCCGCTTCACCACAAGGCCCGGCGGACGAGAAGCGCCTCACGCAGCGGCGTGCTCTGCCGCCGGCTACATATATCCGGAGCGCAGCCTACCCCAGCGG
>VZRS01007380.1:0-25650 GCA_013398055.1 Ifrita kowaldi
CGGTGGGCACTGTGGGCCAGTGGGCGCTGGGGTGAGTCCTTGGGCACTGGGGCAGGAATGAGGTGGGGGAGAAGTGGGAACTGGAGGGCACTGGGAGGCACTGGGGGTTGGTGGGGAGGCCAGAGACACTGGGAGACTGAGCAGGGCGGGTAGCCCGCTGCCTGGGTGTGGCCAGCAGCAGAGAGGAGGTGCAGGCAAGGGAACAGAGGCAGTGGGGGCCAGGCCGTGTTCCCTGTGCCACCCTCACCTACTGTCCCTGTCCCCACACAGAGCCCAGCTCCCCAGGACCCCTGGGGGCATGGGGGTGCTTTAGGGGTGCCCTGAACCTCGGGGTGCATCCCAGCTCTTCCTCTCCTTGCTGTGTCCCCAGGTGGGTGACGTGGAGCCAGAGCTGGGCGCTGCCGACAGCTGGATTGGGGTGGTGCCCGTGGGCACCGAGGAGCCGGCCGAGGGCCCCCGGGGTGCCAAGGAGGAGTCCTTCACCACCGCCGTTGTCACCAAGGTGACCCTCTTCCTGACCCTGTCCCCTCTGCCTGACCCTGTCCCCTGCCTGGCCTAGGGGCTGCCCTAGTGTTGGCAGGTCACAAACCCACAGGGGTGTCACCTGGGGTATCTCCTGGCCAATTCTGTGGGGTCCTGGTCTGTGCTTGGGGGCTGGCAGTTCTCTGACAGCGTCTGACCCCTCTTGGGTCCCTTGTGACCCTTCACCACGGCAAAGAGGTGCTGGGTGCTTCCTGCAGCAGGACAGGAGCTTGTCGGGGACACGGCCCCCCTGTTCCCTGATCGTGTCCCCACTGTCCCTGCAGATGAAGCGAGCTCTGGTGCTGGGGGCCTCTGCCCTGCTCATCCTGGCGCTGAACCAGAACGCCATCCGTGAGGTAGGACAGTGCTGGTGGTGGGGCCGGGCGGGGATCGTGCCCCGCTCACGGCTCCGCTTCCCTCCCGGTGCAGCTGGACGTGTCCCAGCTGCTCGCCAAGCCCGTCATCGTCATCCAGTCCTCGGACAACGTCACCAGGCTGCTGGGAGCGCTGCTGCGGTACGGGCTGGGCTGTGGGAGGGGCTGGACCCTGCCTGCTCCCTCTTTGTCACTGCCTTGTTCTTGCCTTGTCCCCCCACCGGGCTGTGACAGCCAGAGACCACCCCGGGGGTCTCTCACTCAGCCCATCGTGTTTGCTGGGGTGGTGTTGCGCCGTGCCGAGGCCAGCTGGGGCTGAGATGTGTTTCCAGGGGAGATGTGGGTCAGATCCAGCCCTTCCCCAGGGCTGGAGCCCTTCCATGGGTCCCCATGTGGTGGCTGATGTGACAGTGGCCTCAGCCAAGCGCTTTAGGACTCTCAGTAGAAATTATCCAGACGGGTTGGTTCTTGTCATGGTACTGGCATCCCCACAACCCCTGTGGGTGTTTGTCCCCACTGCCAGCAGCGGTGGGACCCCCTCGACCCTCCTGACATGTGGGACATCGGGATTGCTGCCATGGTGTCACATGGGGAAACTGAGGCACGAGGTTGGGAGGAAGAGCCCTGTGCAGGGTCACTGAGGGCTGGGCATGGCTTGGGAGGGAGTGTCCTGCTGCCACCTCCCCTGTGTATTCCTCTGGTCCCCCTTGATCACCACCCATCGCTGTGGGGAGGGGGTGCTCCCTGGCACTGGGGAGCTGTGCCTGGATCCTGCTGTGTCCATGGAACTGACGCTTTTCTCTTTGCTCACAGTGGGCTCCGGGCCACGGCAAAGATCACGTACCAGGCAGTGTTGCTGGAGAACCTGGTATGTCTGTCCTTCCTCCTCTTCCTCATTCTGCCAGGGCAGGGCGTGACTGTCCCCGATCCATGGGAAGCAGCTGCAGGGAGCAGGGAAGGGAAGGGAAGGGATCCCGTGGGAACCGGGCAGCTGGCAGCACCAGTGTTCCTTCCTCCTCCCGGGACACGTGTGCTCGCACTGCTGGGCGCTGCTGTGGCCATCGGCAATGCCGTGTCCTGCCTTGCAGGGAGTGACCCTCACGCTGTGGTCCACCTGCGGCCTGTCCCGAGGGGGCCTCTACGGGGAGTGGCAGGGGGTCATCTGCCCTGGGGAGAGCAGCTCGCAGGTCCAGGTACGGCGGTGGGGCTGGGAGTGGGGCTGGGAGTGGGGCCGGGTCTCTGCCTGCCGTCCCCACCGTGCTGTCCCCACAGAAGTACCTGCAGCAGCTGTGGAACACCATCCTGCTGATCGCCCTGCTGCTCTGCACCGGCGTCATGGTGCAGGCCCAGCGCCAGTCGCGGCAGGACCTGCCGGAGCAGGATGCCGAGGTGGGAACGTGGGAATGTCACCGCTGTGCCCCGTGCTGGGGGTTGTGGGGTGTGCTCTGACCCTCTGCTCTGCCCTTGCAGCTGGACCTGAAGCAGCACATCCGGCGGCGGCTGTCAGCGCTGAAAACCCGGCGGTACCATCCCGGGAAGCCACCCCGGAGCCGGGCCTGTGAGATCGATAGCTGTGCTGTGTGTCTGGACCAGTTCCACAAGAGCCAGGTGGGACCGGGGGCACTGGAGCCCACCCTGGGCTGAGCCTCCTGTCGCTGGCCCGGGCAGGGGTGTCCCTGTCGGGGTCTGGGCTGTGTCCCAGCCACCTGGCTGTGCTCACACGTGTCCTCACTTCCCTGCCGGCAGTGGCTGCGGGTGCTGCCCTGCTCCCACGAGTTCCACCGGGACTGTGTGGATCCCTGGCTCCTGCTGCAGCAGACCTGTCCTCTCTGCAAGCGCAACATCCTGGGTGAGAACCACCCTGGCACCCGACCGAGCCCCCACTGACCCTGGGGCACGGGCTGGGGAGGACCTGGAGCCCGCCAGGCTCCCTGTGCCAAGGCTCTCTGTCCTCCCTTGCAGGGAACTGCTGCACAGACAGCTAGCTGGCCTGAGGACACACTCCAGGGACAGACCCACCGCCGCTCCGGGGACAGGGAGGGGGGCAGGGGGTGCCTGGTGAGCGGCGCTTGCTGCCGGAGCAGGATTGGCGTGGCTGTGCCCGTCACAGTGCCCGGACTTCGGACAGGGAAGGACTTGGGGCTCTCCTGCCGGGTGTGAGTAGAGGGGTGGGGGGTCCAGATGGGCAGTGTTGGGGAGGGAAGATATGGGGCACCCCGGGGTGTAACAGGGTGGGGGCTGGGGCAGGGAGAGCCCTTATCCTGCTGCGCTCTTGCCCTGCTCACAGCAATTTTTGTAAGTCTGGGGTTTTTTGTGTATTTGCTGGTGGCCATGGCAGGGTGGGCAGAGCCCAGCTGCGGTGCCAGCCCCTCCAGGAGGTGGGTGACAGACCTGCCAGGGTTGGGGCTGGCAGGGCTGTGGGGCGACCCACAGCCTCACTGTGGGAGGGCAGGGGTCGGACGCTTTATTTATAATAACTTATTAGAAAGGATGGCACAAGTCAGCTGCAGAGCCAGCACAGGTGACCGGGGACACGCCGTGAGCCCTGCCCGGGTCCTGCCCCACGGGCTGCAACATGGCACGTGTCCATCCCTATTAAACATGGAGCAAGGACTGGCTGTGTGGTTTGTGTGGGGCTTGCATGGGGGTCATCGGGCTGGTGAGGCAGCTCAGAGGTCAGGGCCAGCCTGCACCGGTGACTCGGTGGTTCCCAGCCCCTCTGGGTGCTCATGGAGCAGGGAATGACTTTCCCAGGTTGTGGCTGTGTTGGTGGGCTAAGGACGGCTCGGACTCCTCTCATCCCAGGCCAGCTCTGCTTTCCTCTTCCAAGTGTGGCCACATCCCAGCCCCCTCTTGGGAATGGTTCCTGGCAGGAGCTTGCACACGCTGTGCCCGGCCATCAGCACAGTCAGCGCTCTTCTGGGGACTCCAGCAGCAGCGTAGCCATGGGTGACTGGGCTCCAGTGGCCAGGAACATCCCTGGAGCAGCTCCCCAAGGAACCAGGCAGAGCCCAGGTTTCCCAAGGGAATGGGCCTTCCTGACGCACAAAGAACCGGTAACAATGTCCCGTGGGCAGGGCAGGTGGCTGCTGGTGGAACACACAACTTTCTGTTAGGAAATTCAGACTGATAAATGTTTATTTGCGGTTAGCCCCGGTGGGGTGTGAGGGGAGGCCAAGCACCAGGCGTCGCACTGGGAGTGTTAGGCAGGGTTTGCCCTGGAATGTGGGCTCTGCCCGGAGTTGCTTGGAGTGCTGGCTGCTGGCAGCTCCATGCCAGGCCTTGTCAATGCATCCCGACATCCCTGTGCTGTTCCTGCTGCTTCCGCTGCTGAGCCACCTGTGCTCAGCAGAGAAGCTGTGGGGTGGGAGCAGTTAAAGGGGAGGAAGAGCAGGGAACCCACCCCCAGCCCCTTCTTCTGGGTTCCTACTCACCCAGTGTCCTGCCTGCTGGCCTCCCTGCGGAGCTGAGACCCCAGCTGGGCCTGTGGGACGAGCTGGGGAAGGCAAGGGAAGAGGGGGTGAAATTCCCCCCCCAGCAGCTTCAGCTCCAGTCACATCCCTCAGCCACCACTGAGCTGGTGGCACAATGGCCACAGGGATGGACATTGCAGGGATGGACAGGTGCGGGAACCAGCCCCAGGCACCTCAGGCAACACCAGTTAAACCAGAGTGACCTCCCAGCATCATGAGGAGCCTGGGCCTGGCCCTCCTGGGGTCCCCAGAGGATGTCTGGGGGCCATGGGGTGGTTTTGGGATACACAGCACCCACCCTGTGGCACCCAGCTCACCTTGAGCACGCCCTGCTCAGCAGCCACCTTCACCTTGGCGAGCAGAGCCTCAAGCTGCGCGTTCTCCCGCTCCAGCACCTCGATCCGGATGTTGTTGGCCTGGAGCTGACTCTTCATGTCCTCCGTCAAGTTCCCGCTGCCTGCAAACAAAATCCAGCAGAGCCCAGCCTGCTGCTGCTGCCTGCCTGCTCAGAGGTGTGGGCACCCTGCCTGCCTCCCAGGGAAAGGAGCCTGCCCCAGGCAGGGAGCAGTGGCACAGCCCGGGAAGTGGCAGCTGGGACCCAAACCCTGTGGGCAAAGGAAGCTCTGCCGTGTTCTGGTCCTGCTGTATATCCTGGCCCAGATGTGGGGTGAACAGCACCCATGGTGGGAAGCACATTGGGATGGTCACAGCTTCGCACAGCCCAGGGGCTGAGCCCTTCCTGGGCATCAGTGGGACAAATGGAGTGGCTGGGGCCAGCAGGATCCCCTGGGAGCTCTGGGGACCCCAAGGCACAAACCCACTGTGCTGCTCCCTTACTCTCAAACTGCATCTCAGTGGGGCTGTGGAGCTCGGGGAAGAACACCAGGAGCCTTTCCCGCTCCTTCAGCTCCTGTGCCTGTTCCTCCAGCTGGGATGTTTTTGCTTGCAGCTCCAGGATGGATTGCTCCAGGGCCAGCTTCTCCTGCCGCAGTGTGTCCAGCAGCTCCTGCATGGCACGGGAGGGAGCAGATGAAGTTTGCAGGAGTGAGGACTCAGCCCCGCCATGGAAAGCCCCCGCCCTTCCCTTGTGATAAGGATGTCCTGTGGCAGTGGGAAGTGGACAGTGACAATGTGTGGAGTTTCAGCTGTGAGATCCCTGTGTGTGCTGGAAGCAGGGGCACTAACCATGTAGTGTGGAGCATGTCCAGGTGTCCAGGAAGGGGTGCACTGGAGCTGTGGAAGCACCCCAAAATGTCCCTTCCTGCTGCTCCCCTCTGCCCTGACTCAACCAGAGAATTGTCTGCACAGGGTGGAGGGAGAGGGCTCTCCCCAGGGAATCCCAGGAGGACATGGCCATATGGCAATGTCACCTGGGTCCCAGAGTGCCCCTCCTGGGACAGCTCTGGCTGTGGGTGTGGGACAGGGCAGTGTGTGGCTCCTGACACCCCTGTGGCACAGGCTGTGTCCCACACCCGGGTTCCAGTGCTCACCTGCTGCGCCTGGAGCTGTTTCCCACTCTGCTCCCGGCTCTGCTCCAGCTGCTCCGCCAGCCGGGCCTTGTCCTCCTCAGCCTCTCCCAGGCTGGCCTGCAGCTCCTCACGCTCCTGGTCCAGGCTGTCCAGCTGCTGCAGCAGGGTCCTCTGCTTGGCCTGCAGGGACTGTGGTGGGGGGCTGAGCCTGTGTGGGGCTGTGGCACCCATTCCCCACAGCCCTGACACCGGGCAGCAGCTCAGCCGTTCCCACTGCTCCGGAGCCGGCCGTACCTCCTCGTGCCGGAACATGCTCTCCACACGGACCTTCTCCTTCTCCAGCTGCACGCTGGTGGCACTCAGCTCCTGGTCCAGGCTGTCCCTCTGGCCTATGAGCACCTGCACCTTCTCCTCCAGCTCCAGCATCTGGCTCCGGGCCACCATCGTGGTCTTCATCTCCTCCAGCAAGGTGGCCTTGGAGAGCTCTGGGGAGACACAGAGACCATGGCCAAGGCTGGGCAGGGGGGAGAAGTTGGAGGTCCATGGGGGTGATGAGAGGGATGGGGATGTTCAGCCTGAAGAAGAGATGGCTCTGGAGAGAACTTAAGAACCCTTTCCAGTGCTTAGAGGGGCTCCAAAAGAGGTGGAGAGGGACTGGGGACAAGGGATGGAGTGACAAAACAAGGGGGAATGGCTTCCCACTGCCAGAGGGCAGGGTTAGATGGGATATGGGGATGAGATTCTTCCCTGGGAGGGTGGACAGGCCCTGGCACAGGGTGCCCAGAGCAGCTGTGGCTGCCCCTGGATCCTTGGAAGTGTCCAGGGCCAGGCTGGACGGGGCTTGGAGCAGCCTGGGACAGTGGAAGGTGTCCATGGCAGGGGGTGGCACTGGATGAGCTTTAAGGTCCCTTCCGGCCCAAATCATTCCATGATTCTGTGGTTTGGGGGCACCCCATGCCCTCCAGAGGCCCTGGCAAAGGGAGGCAGGTCCACCAGCACCAGCCCACTTTGGCACTGGGTGATGTTGGGGTGCTGCTCTGAAGGAGGCCCATCCTCTGCCCACCCCACCAGCTCTACAGCCCAGTCTGGGGGATGCTGGGGGCTACGTGGGTGTGAAACACCCCTGAGATTGGTGTGAGGGGGCAGATGTGTGAGCTGGGTGAGCCTCTGGGTGAGCCTCTGGGTGAGCCTCTGGGTGAGCCCCTTACCCAGCTCCTGCACAGCCACCTGCTTCGCTGCCAGCTCCTCCTCCAGGGCCGAGAGTCGCTCCTCCAGCACAGCAGCTCCTAAATCAGCACAAAAACCCTCTAATTAATCAGTTCCTCAAAAAAAAAATCCCTAAACCAAGGGGCAGCACACAGCCACACCAAAGTGTTTTCATCCAGTGATTGTCATGCTGCCAGGGAGGAGGCAGTGCCAGGGCACAGACAGCCAGCTCCCACTGCCTAGGATTAGCCCCACAGCAGAGAAAATCCCCCAGCACCTGCAAAAAGCCCTGCTTTGCTTATGGTGGGGCTAAAATTTGCCCATGGACTCTGTTCTTCTCCTGCAAATCCTCCCGGGCCTGGGAGGGGATGCTGGGAACAGCTCTGTACCTCTCCGGAGGTCATCCTTGTCCCGCTCCAGCCTGGCCACAGCCTCGGAATGCTCCTTGTCCTTGGCTTTCAGGCTCTGCTCAGCCTTCCTCTGCTGCTCTGCTTGGGTGTCCTTCTCTGCTTGCAGC
Organism: Ifrita kowaldi; assembly: GCA_013398055.1. NCBI lineage: Eukaryota > Metazoa > Chordata > Aves > Passeriformes > Cinclosomatidae > Ifrita > Ifrita kowaldi. The sequence continues at coordinate 7,562 of VZRS01007380.1, forward strand.
TTCCTGGAAAAGTCCTCAACCTGTTTCTGCAGCTTCCTGGAAATGTCGTGGACCTGTTTCTGCAGCTTCTCCTTCTGTTTGCCCATCTCTTCCAGCTCAGCCTTCACAGGGTTCACCTGCTGCAGCAGCCCCTGGAGGTGTTTGTGGATCCGGGAGAGGTCCTTGCTCTGCTCCGAGGCCCAGTAGCTCATGTCTGCTGCAGAGAGGTTCCTTCTCCCTGTGCTGTCCTCCAGCACCTCCTGGAATTTGCTGAGAGCCGAGGGGATGTTCTGGCTCTGGCAGATGCTGGTGATGGCTCTGCCCACCTCGTGGAGGCTGGCCTGGGCGCTGGAGCAGGTGTCACAGGAGCCCAGGGGTGGCCCCGAGGTCTGTGTGGGGACACTGCAGGTGCTTGGAGCCAGGCTGGGGCCAGCCCTGGCCTGGGAGCTGCCTGAGCTGCCCAGCACATGGACACTCGGACATGGGCACACAGAAGTGGACTGGGCAGCTTCTGGGGAGGACTGGGCAGTTCCTGACTCCAAAACACCCGGCAAGGAGCATTTCAGGTGCTCCTTCTCAGGTTTCCCAGCCTGGGAAGCAGGGGGTGAAGTGGATTGCTGTGTGGGGGTCTCCTGCCTGCAATCCTTCTCCTGAGGGAGAGAACACAGGAGAAAATCAGAGCCCAGATGAAACTGGAAATGACCCATAAAAGCCCAAATCAGGTGTGGGGATAGGACAGCAGTGCAGCCAAGGGATGGTGACCAACGGGAAGCCTCAGCAGCAGAACCTGCTCCCCAACTCCCCTCCTTGTGACCACCCCTTGTTTCCCACCCCCGGCACTGCCTCCTGGTTGTGCCACACAGATTGTTGCGAGCCTTTTCCATGAGAAAGATCGTTTGGGGAAAATAAAATGCAGGGGAGGGGCAGGTTGGTATTACCACCAGTTATTTCACTGTCTTGAGGCAGCTCCGACCCACAGTAGGGTCAGCAGAGCTGCAGCATTTTGGCAGAAGAAGAATATTTTCCAAGCTCTAGAGGCAGCCCAGCTCACTCATCCCGAGATCCTGGAGCAGGATGGATGCAGTGGCCCAGCTGGGAGCGCTGGAGGGAAGGGACTCATGCTGGAAGGGGACAGATGTGTGACACAGGGGTCAGCACTCAAAGGGTGCACGCACATCTGGCGTGGCCACAGGGTGTCCGAGAACGGCCACGATCCAAATCCCGGGGGGGGAGGGGAGTGACTCAGCTCATGGGATGTCCCCAGATGTCCCACCTCATCCCGGAGCTGCTGGCAGAAGGCCCCGAGTTCCAACATGGTGCTCCAGAAGGTCCTGGCCGTGAGCCCCGCGGACATGCAGGGCCCCAGGCCCCGCGCCGGCGGCACCGCCCGCCCGCTCAGCACCATCTCCACATACCCGGTGAAGCTCTGCAGCAGCAGCAGCAGCCTGTCCCGACAGGAAAACACGGCTTGGAGCAACGGGAGCTGGGAATGAGGGCTGGGACAGGGAGGTCGGCTCCCTCCCCATCACCCAGACAAAGCCAGTGCCACGCAGGAGGGCGGGATTGGTGCTCCGGGGATTTCCCAGGCCCGCATCGCTTCATGGAGCAGCCACTTCCAAGGGGCTGTGATTAAGCTCCCCCCAAAGATTTGGGGCACCCATGCTGCAGCAAATCCTGATTTTTAGGGCCAAGAGCTCGGTGGGAATGGCTCATCTTTTAAAGCAGAGCTGTATTTATTTCACCCAGACTGCAAAAGGGGCTTTGGCCTCCCAGGGCTGTTGATGCAGCTGTGTCCGAGTGTTTCCAAGGTTTTGGGAGGCAGTTTAACAAGCCTGTCCCATCTGCTCCACCTCAACTCCTGGGTGGAGCGTGTCTGGCTGCGCTTCTTCGTGGCCAGTTTGTGCTGGCAGCTCTAAGCAGGGAAAGGAGTTGGGTTTTGAAACTCAGCAGGGCATGAGGCCGAGGTGCTGGCACTGCTCATCATGGAAATACATGGGGAACAAAGCACCCGAAAGGCTTCATACAGCCATGGGATACCCTGAGCTGGAAGGGACCCAAGGATCATCCAATCCAACTCCTGGCACTGCACAGACACCCCAGCAATCTCAGCCTGTGCCTGAGAGCATTGTCCAAAGGCTCCTGGAGCTCTGGCAGCCTTGGGGCCATGATGGGGCACTTGGTGCCATGATTTAATTGATAAGGTGGTGTTATGTCATAGGTTGGACTTGATGATCTCCAAGGTCCTTTCCAACCTAGATAATTCTGTGATCATTCCCTGGGGAACCTGCTCAGTGCCCAAGCACCCTCTGGAGGAAGAACCTTATCCTGACATCCAGCCTAAGCCTCCGTGGCCCAGCTCCAGCCATTCCTTTGAATCCTGTCCCTGTTCACAGAGAGCAGAGCTTGTCCCTCGGGAGGAGCTGCAGTGGCCTCAGTCTTCTCTGTTTCAGCTGAACAGACCAAGTGCTCCCACCCTCAGCTTCCCCTGCAGCCCTTCACCACCCTCTCAGCCCTCATTTGGACGCTCTCTAACAGCTTTAACTTCTTTCTGTGCTGAGGTGCCCAAAACCTTCCCCAGGACTTGGATAAGCTCAGCACGTCAAACACACAACCGCCCCTTTCCCCGCGGGGCAGGAGCCGCTCCGGGGTGCCTGGGGCCTCTCACCTGTCTATGACCAGCTCCAGCAGCACCACGTGTGCGTGCTGGCTGAACACGGGGTCGCTGTCGCTGTGCCTGTAGCGATGCAGCAGCACCGACATGTCCAGGTCGCAGGACACCTTGTCGGGGAACTTCCAGGAGGGGAAGCGCACGGCGCCGGCCCGGGACGACACGTCGGCGATGGCGGCCTGCAGGTCCCGCAGGTCGGCCCGGAGGCTCTCCATGCAGCCGCGGTGGCCCAGGAGGTGGGCCATGGTGCGGGCCGGGCCGGGCCGGGCCGAGGGGACACGCCTGGGAACAACGGGGCCACCAGGCCAGGGACCGATGGGGTCACCAAGCCTGGGATGGGGGGAACGCCCTACTGGGACTGGCTGCTGGAGAGGGACCGGCACGGTACCCCCCGGGCCCGACGGTCTCCAGGAGTGCTGGGGAACCGAAGGGAACCGGGGGGGATCGGAGGAATCGGCGGGAACCGCAGGGAGGAGGCGCCGGGCCGGGGCCCTGCGCTAGGCCGCGGCGTCCCAGCCCTGTCGCTATGGCAACCACGCCCCTCCGACGCCGCAGTGGTGCATTCCCGCTTTGCGGGGCTCTCCCCGCGCGGGACGCTAATGGTACATCCCACAGCCCACCCACTTCCGGGCAACCTGCGCCTGCGCGCCCGGTCGGCGTTGCGTCACTTCCGGCGCGCACGCGCGGCACGGAGCCCGCCGCCGCCATTTCGCCCCAGTCGGTGCCGGCGTNAATCCCAGTAAAGCTCCCAGCTCTGCCAAACCCATGGGGACTCCAAGTCAGAAAATATTCTCAAGTCAGATTGATCCCTGGCAGTGTCCAAGGCCAGGCTGGACACTGGGGCTTGGAGCAGCCTGGGACAGTGGAAGGTGTCCCTGCCATGGCAGGGGTGGGATGAGAGGAGCTTTAGGTTGCTTTCCCCGCCCACACCATCCCAGGATTCGTTCCCAGACAGGAGCATCCTGCTGGGGCTGGGCGGGCACCGAGCCCTTCCCTGGCAGTGCCCCAGGGCTGGGATTCCGATGGGTGTGGGGGGTTGCCAGGAGCTGTGGGAGCCGCCCTGGCTCTAGGAGTGATGTGTGGAAGGATTAGAAGTCTGAGGGAGCATGGCAGTCCTGTGTAGCCCAGATCCTTTCTCTCTTGGCCATATTCTTTGCAGCCTTCCCGAGGTGGGGATACAGCTCCCACGGAGCTGGAGCTGCTGTCCTGACTCTCACACAGCACCATCAGCACTCCTGGAGCTGACAGGGAGCTGATCTCACTGAGAACCTTGGAAAATTGTGATTCCCCCCAAAAAACCCAGTGACTTTCATGCACAGTCGTTACCAAGGCAACTCAGCATCACTGTTTAATAAAATATCTCAAATGTGCTGCTGCCTCATCCTTCAGCTCCCCAAGATGATGTTTGGAGGGAGTGGGAATAAAACCTGAAGATATTCGTGGTGCCTTTCTCCTACCACTCTTTATTAAGTTTGTGTTTTATGGAATGGTTTGCACTGGGAGGGACCTTAAGGCCCATCCCACCCCTGCCATGGCAGGGACACCTTCCACTGTCCCAGGCTGCTCCAAGCCCCAATGTCCAGCCTGGCCTTGGACACTGCCAGGGATCAATCTGACTTGAGAATATTTTCTGACTTGGAGTCCCCATGGGTTTGGCAGAGCTGGGAGCTTTACTGGGATTTTAAGAGATCCCTGACTGTTTAAAATCCCTGTTAGGATTATAAACATTTCCAGTAGATCTGTTCTGGTTTATAACACCTTTTCTTGGAAGTTGCTTGGTGAGGAAAGGGAAACAACATCTTCAGTATCCTGCAAATCAGCTTCTGGTTTTACTGGAACACGAAGTGATCCACAGGGAGGCTTCTGGGGTTTTAGTTTGGATCCTCCTGTAATATCAGTGAGAAAAATGCTCTATTTTTCTTTACAAAATAGCTTCCAGTGCAACCACAGTGGAGTTAAAACCTGTATTTTATTTAATGTGCAGTCAATCATTCAGGTCCCACGGGCCCCTAGGAACATCCAGAACTTCCACACCTTAGGAATGAGGTGTTTTTCCTGAGCCTCTTGGCTCAGCATTTATAAACATACTCGGGGTTGAGGCTGAAATGTTGGAAATGCCCTGAGGAGTTGTTTTGGGTCCTATGGAGGCACCTTCCCTGTTGTCCTGCTGTCCCTGTCTCTGTAGTGGGTGCCTCTGACAGGCAGGCAAACGTTGTCTCCCATCCTGAGAAACCTGGGAATTTGTGGCATTCCTACTGTTCTACCAGATCTCCTGTCAGGAAGAATTCAGTGACTGAGGGGCTGAGGAGGAGGATGGATAAATGTTCCTGTGTGCTCTTGGGATTGTGTTTGGAATGCCTAATCCTGGCACCCTTCACCTTTTGTAATAAAACAATCTCTATTACAGCCAGAAGAGGAGCCTAAGGAGGAAGCAGCACCAGCCAAGCCTGTGGTGGGGATTATTTACCCTCCTCCAGAGGTCAGGAATATTGTGGACAAGACTGCCAGCTTCGTAGCCAGGTAAGTGACACTGGTGATGCCTCTTTCTCCTGGGATTTTCATGCTTCTGCTCTCCAGTGCAGCTCCAGAAGCAGAAGCAGGTCCCAGTTCCGTGGTGTTGCATGAAGGATTTTAAGGATTGAGGCTGAATCACTGAGACTGGAAAAGAAACAACAATATTCTACTGAAGAGGGTGTAAGATGCTCTTTGCTAGAAAAACTGGTGGTAAATAAATAAAGTCCTTGTTCAGATGTGCAATGGGTGCTGCAATAAGTGGGTAACAGGGCCTCTTCTGAATCATCTGAAGGGGAAACCAAATTCCAGGTGGAAAGGGAGCCTTGGTGCAGGAGTCACAGCTGTGTTTTAGTGCTAAAATGTGGTGGGTTTTGCCTTGAGAGGATTACTAAATGCTGCTCCAGTCAAACCCTTATTGTGTAACTCATCTCTAAAATGCTGCCAAGGAGTGTTGGCTGCTTCTGAGCATAAGGAAGGGGCTGTTTATCCTTTGGGATTGTAGAGACCTCCTCTTTTGGAGGAGGTGGAATGTCTACATGAGGCTTGGAGGCATCCAGAGAATATGAAGAGAAACACCTTGTGGCAGCTGGGAATTTTCTCAAACTGCCCTGAAATCACTGGCTTGTGCTTTGGGTGGGGGGAGTGGATGTTACCTGCACTGGGGCTCCTGAATGCAGCACTCTGGGGTGGTCAGTCCCTGCACAGGCTGATGGTTACCTGCTTTTTTTCCTTATATGATCGTTCTGGAACTGAAATTAAGTCTTGTAAGCTTGCTAATAGAGCAAATAAAATTGGTGTGGTAAGTAACTTGTAAACTTCATGCTCCATAGCTGTAAACTTCAGTCAGTGGTGGAAATGAGCTTTGTGTGCAGACAGATGAGACTGTAGAACACTTGTGAGTGTGAGCTTTTCATATTCATATTACAGACAGCATTAGGAGGACAATTGCCTGTAACTTGTGTGTGTCCAGCTGGGTGTGAGCTCTTGAGAGAGAAACTCCTCCCATGTGGGAGAGAAAATGATCTTCTGAGTGGCTCATGCCTCAACACATCTTAGTCTGAAAGAGACATTTACGCTTGAGTTGATGACCTAAACAATTTCTCTTGTTGCTCCCCAGAAATGGTCCAGAATTTGAAGCCCGAATTCGTCAGAACGAAATAAATAACCCCAAGTTCAACTTCTTGAACCCCAACGACCCTTACCATGCCTACTACCGGCACAAGGTCAGCGAGTTCAAGGAGGGCAAAGCCCAGGAGCCCTCAGCTGCCATCCCCAAGGTCATGCAGCAGCAGCAGAGTGCCCAGCAGCAGCTCCCACAGAAGGTGAGTGTTCCTTCCATCCCTTTGGGGAAGAGTTTGGCTGCTTTGGGGTGGTGTCACCGCCTGGGGTTGAGCAGGAAGGAAGCTCGAAAGTCAAGAAGAAAGAGTTGGTATATTTGTCAAAATGACAGCCGTGACAGGCTTGGAGTTGAGTGTCTGGGGCTTTGTTTCAATGCAGATGTGCATCCCCTGGGTGCTGGTAACTCAAAGTCGTTTGAAAGTGCCAAAATACAGTTTAACTGGTCCATTTTAGTTATGTTTAGCTGTGTATTGACTGACAGAGTACTTACACTGGGGATCACTTGGACTGGATGTGGGAGAGGCAAGTCTTGGGAATCCCTTGGAGTTGTGTTTGGCCTTGTTGCATGCACTGTTCTGTAGAAACTTTTCCTGCCAGAAGGATCGACTTCCCCTTAAAACACGGAGTACAAAATGCTGCTCCGTGTGCCTTTAAACATACTGGGTGGGAAAAGGCCATGGAATGAATCCAGGGCTTCTACATGCTTGGCATGGCCACCATCCACACTGTGGTGTTGGTGGCCCTGGGAGGGCTGTAGCAAAGTCCTGATACTTTCCAGGTTTGTTTGCTGTTGGAGCAATATTTTTAATTGATTAAATTATACCTGATGGTTTCTCATCCTTGTGCCTGCGAGGATGGCAACTGGCATTGCTTTGGAGGAAAGAAAGGTCCTCCTGAATGTTTGGTGACTGATCCTTGCAGGAAGCCACTGAGCTGTCTCTGTTCTCCCTGCAGGTGCAGGCCCAGGTGATCCAGGAGACGGTGGTTCCCAAGGAGCCCCCGCCCGAGTTCGAGTTCATCGCGGACCCTCCGTCCATCTCGGCCTTCGACCTGGACGTGGTGAAGCTCACGGCGCAGTTCGTGGCCCGCAACGGGAGGCAGTTCCTCACCCAGCTCATGCAGAAGGAGCAGAGGAACTACCAGTTTGATTTCCTTCGCCCCCAGCACAGCCTCTTCAACTACTTCACCAAGCTGGTAGAGCAGTACACAAAGGTATTCCCAGCAGGGTGATTCCTTCCACAGCAGGAATGAGTCTGGAGGGCTGATGAAGCTCTACAAACCAGCCAGGCTGGAAATATAGGTCCAGGAATCCATCCTTTAAATCCTGCCCTTCAGAGTGGATACTGTGCTGAGCACAGTGGGCTGCCACCTAAATGTATCTCACACTATTGTAATCTAAGTACAAGTTCTGGCTTTTTTAATCTGGAGGATAATTGGAAGGGCACAAGTGAATATTTTGAAGTGCAGGGATGAGCAGTGAGTAATGAGAGGGTTGCAGTAGAATAAATGGGACATAGCCCCGGGGGTCTGCTGGTATTTTTAGCAGTGTGGAAAGAGAATAATTGCTCTGAAAGAGGCTTTGGCATGAAGAATTGTCACCAACTATCATGCAAAATGTGTTTCAGATCTTGATCCCACCAAAGGGCTTGCTCCTCAAGCTCAAGAAAGAGGCTGAAAATCCCAAGGAAGTCTTGGATCAGGTATTCGAGGAAAAATTTGCAAAATTGCTGAATGTTTTGAATTTTTTCTCTTTGCATGTTTTTGGCTTGTTGGCAGCAAATAGAGAATAAAATGGATGTGTCACTTGCTCTCACTTGAGTACAGGAGGCTTAAAGTTGCTTTAAACTGCAGCTGGTGTTGGTATTGGGGGTAGTTTGTGGCAGCACAGAGATACTGCACAACCCCATTTCCAAGTGCTTACAGAGTGGAATCATGAAATATCCTGAGTGGGAAGGATCCCACCATCCAGCCCAGCTCCTGGCCCTGCCCAGACACCCCAACAATCCCAGCCTGGGCATCCCTGGCAGCGCTGTCCAAACGCTCCTGGAGCTCTGGCAGCCTCGGGGCCGTGCCCATTCCCTGGGGAGCCTGGGCAGTGCCCAGCACCCTCTGGGGGAAGAACCTTTCCCTGATCTCCAACCTGACACTGCTCCAGCTTCCTTCCTTTGCAAACCAACAGTGAGATGACTGTGCTGTTCCTCGTGTGACGCTGTGTGCTCTGTCTGCTCCTGCAGGTCTATTACAGAGTGGAGTGGGCCAAGTTCCAGGAGCGAGAGAGAAAGAAGGAGGAGGAGGAGAAGGAGAAGGAGCGTGTTGCTTATGCCCAGATTGACTGGCACGACTTTGTGGTTGTGGAAACAGTTGACTTCCAGCCCAACGAGCAAGGTACTGCTGTTAAACATTGTCACCTCTATGAAACTCTGCCCCCTTTGCACAGGAGATGTGTCCTGAAGTGCCGTTTTTAGGCAGACATTGGGGTTTACAGCCTTTTATCCTTCAGAGTTGAAGAGAAAAGCCTTGCACTGACATTTTGCAGAGCTGCTGATTTTTTCTGGAGTCCAGGACTGCAGCAGTGTCCACTTCTCCACTTCACCAGAACAGCAGAGCTTGTCCCACTTTCTAGTAGTGCTTCCATTTATAAATCACTTTATCTTCATGTGTCATGCTGGTGTTTATACAGACTCCATCCATTCCCTTCCATATCCTCTGGCTTCCAAGGATTTTGTTGCCACTGCTTTTCGTTCAAGAATTGGTATTTCTGTCTGTGTGTGTTGAGTAATGACATGGGATGGAGAAACAGAAGCTGTGTTTTCTGCACTGTAGGGAATTTCCCTCCTCCCACCACTCCAGAAGAGCTGGGAGCTCGAATCCTGATCCAGGAGCGTTACGAGAAGTTCGGGGAAAGTGAGGAGGTGGAGATGGAGGTGGAATCAGATGAGGAAGATGAAAAGCAAGAAAAAACAGATGAGCCTCCAGCCCAGCTGGATCAGGACACACAAGTGCAGGATATGGATGAGGTAACTGGACAGTAGGATTTTATCCCCTAAAGTTCATGGGGTTTATGGTGCTCTCCACTTTCACTGCAAATAGTTCTTCAGTTTCTTGAGGAAATGAAATTTCCCTCTGATGAAATCTCCAAACAACCTGTTGCTGCTGCAATATGGTTGGTTTTTTAAATGTTTTCCATGACAATACAAGTTCCAAGAGAGAAATCCAATAATTTTAGCAGCCAGTGGTGTGGATTTCTGTGGTTTTAAGTCTTGCACGCTTTTTTGTGCCCAGAGTCTGGAGCACTGAAAGATGACTCATCTTAGGCTCTGCCCACTGTAAGCTGTTTTTCTGCTAACGGGGAACAAGAGCGTGGTTAACTGTAAGCTCCTGCCTGCCAGGCTGTTGTAATGTGGAAGCTGAGGAATATTTGCTTCCTCTTCTGGAGCTGCTGAACTTCTGAATCGTGGTCCAGAGGAACCACTATGCCATAGGTGTCCAGAACAGCTCCGTTGCTTTGCAGCTGCATAATCCGTTCTTCCAGCATTGTGTAGGGTTTTACATCTCTCTCAAAGGAATTTGACCACTGGAACTTGGTTGTGATTTTTGTTTCCTTTTCAATAAGGGGTCAGATGATGAGGATGAAGGTCAGAAGGTTCCTCCTCCTCCAGAAACCCCGATGCCACCCCCACTCCCTCCCACACCAGATCAGGTCATTGTGCGGAAAGATTACGATCCCAAAGGTAAATCACACTAGTGGGAAAAACCACCTTTATTTCTTCCTGAAGAATCCCAAACCATTTGTTTCTGGAGTGAACCAACGCTGTGGTTTTGTTCTCCTAGCCTCAAAACCGTTACCCCCCGCCCCGGCTCCGGATGAGTACCTGGTGTCTCCCATCACTGGAGAGAAGATTCCTGCCAGTAAAATGCAGGAGCACATGAGGATTGGGCTCCTGGATCCACGGTGGCTGGAGCAGCGGGATCGATCCATCCGGGAGAAGCAGAGCGATGACGAGGTCTATGCCCCAGGTCAGCCTGAGCATTGATTGCACAGCCCCTCACTGCCCCCACTGATCAGGACCATCAATTATCCTTTCTGTGATAATTAGATGGATGTGATTGGCATTAGTACGTTGAAGCCCCTTTTATAAAGTTAAAATCAAAAAGAATCAGCTGTTGCTGGCCAGTATCTTTCAAAAAAAAAGAAAGGGGACAGGAATTGGACTTTGATGGTCCTTGTGGTCCCTTCCAACTCAGAATATTCTGTGTAAAAAAAGCATCACTCAGCCATTAGGTACCAAATAATTGAAAGATCAGTAAAAGAGGCTTGATCATGTTTGGTTACATTTGTTGAGATAAGAATTGTTCTTTTTTCCCTCAGGTTTGGACATTGAGAGCAGCCTGAAGCAGCTGGCAGAGCGTCGTACTGATATCTTCGGTGTGGAAGAGACTGCCATTGGTAAAAAGATTGGTGAAGAAGAGATCCAGAAACCAGAGGAAAAGGTCAAGTAGACATTGGGAATTTTTGATTGGTTGGTTGGGGTTTTTTATATAATAGGTCCCTGTAGCATTGTGAATGCTCAGAGACACAAGAGTCTTGAATTTTTTTCTTTCTATCAAGCTGCTCTCTGGATTTCTTTGCAGTCTGGCCAGGATGGGTTATTCTGATTTATTTTACCTTCTCAGGTGACCTGGGATGGCCACTCGGGCAGCATGGCCCGCACACAGCAGGCTGCTCAGGCCAATATCACTCTGCAAGAGCAAATTGAAGCCATCCACAAGGCCAAGGGACTGGTGCCAGAGGATGACAGCAAGGAGAAGATCGGGCCCAGCAAACCCAACGAGATACCCCAGCCACCCCCTCCTTCCTCAGCCTCCAACCCCCCTGCCAGCGCCCAGCCCATCACATCTGTACCTCGTCCACCCACCGTGAGTGTTTGGGCTCTCAGAAGCCAATTACTGGGGCTGTAGTTAATTAGGAGGGGTCCTGATGAAGGGCAAGGATGCTCGCATGGAAGAGGATTTTGTGGGAAGTTTGTGGTTTAAGAGTAGTTTGGAAATATTAGAAGAACCTTCTTGAACTTGCTGTTAAAAATGGAATATAATACTTAGGTGGAGTTTTTTGTCCTTGGAGTTATCACAAACATTGGAATCAGCTGGGCAGTGGGATTTTGGAGGCAGAGTATGGCTAAGAAAGGGATGGCTGAGGGCCTTTGTAGGTGTAAAGTGATGCTGGACAAAAGCAGCCCAAGGTAAGAACATTCACTCTCTGCCTCAAGGGATCTGCTGTGCAAGTCCCAAACAGCAATTTAGAAAAGGAACTAAGTGCCTGGAGGTCTGATCCCGAAGTGGGGAGGGAAGGAGGAGCCCTTTAATCTGTTAAGGAGGCTTCTGTGCCTGCTCAAGCCAGCTTGGGCTGCCCATATGGTGGGGCCACTAAGGCTCCCTGCAAGTCTTTGCCCAGCAGAACCCATGGTTCTGTGTTTCCCTGGTTATTTTAATCGGGATTGTGGCCAGCCCTGGGTGTTCCTGCTGAGGAAATTCACCTTCTCTCCCCAGATGCCTCCTCCCGTCCGTGCCGCCGTGGTTTCTGCAGTTCCGGTCATGCCTCGTCCCCCCATGACTTCCGTGGTCCGGCTGCCTCCGGGATCCGTCATAGCCACCCCCATGCCTCCCATAATCCACACCCCACGGATCAACGTGGTGCCCATGCCCCCCTCTGCTCCCCCCATCATGAGCCCCCNCGCCCGCCCCCCATGATAGTCCCCACAGGTCAGTGACTTCAGCTTTTCCTGGGGAATTGTCGGATAATTCCTTTATGACGGGCTTCAGCTTGGAGTCTTTCTCCTGCTGTGCCCTGGTGCTGGTGTGTAACTGGGATTGATTGCAGGCCCTAAGTTGTGTTGTTAAGAGTTTCGGGGTGTTTGGTATGGCTTATCTAGTACTGCTTTTGGGCTCAAGGCTCTTCCTGCACCATGAAATGCAGGCAATCCTGTGGCCCCAGGAGCCTGCCTGGGTGAAAATTAGGAATGCAGGGTAAAGAGGAGCTGCCAGCACCTCAGTGGGTGTTACAGCTCCTTACAGAAGCTGCTGCTGCTGGAGGAAAAGCTGTTTGCTGGCCCTTTTCCTCATTAGGTGCTTTGAAGTTAAAAAGCATGATGTAAAAAGCAATCCTTCCCGTTTTTTTGTCTTTTCTTCCCTAACTGGAGGAGCTGGCACTGCTGCCTGCCAAACTGAGAGCGTGTTCTTTTTTTGCAAGATCTGCAGGAAGCTCTCATGCCTTGTTATCTCTTCCTGGAACCCTTCCCAATATGAGAGCTCTCTGAATGTTTGAAGTTTGCATGTTGCTGTTGGTTGTAACTTCCTCCATGTATTGTGGCATTTATTTTCAGCCTGTGCTGCTCTGCTCAAAGCGTTTTTGTTGTGAGGGGGTGTTTGCTGTGCACTCAGGGGGTGACTGGGGGTTGTGTTGTGTGTCCCCCCTCCATTCCAGCCTTTGTCCCTGCGCCTCCCGTGGCTCCGGTCCCGTCCCCGGCGCCGATGCCTCCCGTTCACCCCCCACCCCCCATGGAGGATGAGCCAGTCTCCAAGAAACTGAAGAGTGAGGATAGCCTGATTCCAGAGGAGGAATTTCTGCGCAGGAACAAGGTACATGTGTGGGTCAGAGCCCTGGGCTGTGCAGCTCCAACTTCACAGGGGCTGTGAAGCCAATTCCACAGAGGGTCAAAAATACCTGGCAAGGAAGGGACTACTTGGGGCATCTCCTTCCTTTTGTCATTCCTGAGCTAACCAAACTCCTTTGGCTCTTGTTGGGAAGAGCTGCACAGAGTGGGATAGTGCTCTTCTGTAATTAAGGGCAGTGAGAGGTAGGTTATAATGCAGAGAAGAAGTAAAGCTGCTAATGAGCTTTTAAGGAGAGGAGGACTAAGCTGGAGATGCAAAGAGATTAGAGTATCAATGCCAGCATGATAGTAGGGTAATGTGGTGTGTTCCATAACAAGGTGAGCTAAATGTGAGCATCAATTCCTTCCTGAGGAGTGCCAGTGTCACAGGAGGAGTTTTAAATCCTTGGCAAGGGTTGTACAGTTTTTCTGGGAATATTTAAAGTAAAAGAGGAGATTCAGAGGGGATATTGGGAAGGAATTGTTCCCTGGGAGGATGGGGAGGCCCTGGCTCAGGTTGCCCAGAGAAGCTGTGGCTGCCCTGTGCTTGGAAGTGTTCAAGGCCAGGTTGGACAGGGCTTGGAGCAATCTGGGATTGTGGGAAGTGTCCCTGCCCATGGCAGGGGTGGCACTGGATGGGCTTTAAAGTCCTTTCCAACCCAAACCAGTCTGTGATTCTGTGATTTCACATGCACAGAGAAGCCATCTCCTGTTCTGTGCTTCACACCTTCACCCTGTGACACTGTCAGTGCATGTGGTGCTCAATAGATGGCACACAAAAGGAAGAGAAATCCAACGAAATGCTTTATTTTGGGAGCAGTTGAGTAACTTGTAAACACATTTCAGTGTGTTTACTCTGGAGTCAAGATATGGAAATAAATACTTAGTCTGGTGCTGTGTTATCACAGCCCTGAGAGACTTTATCTGTGTTTTCCCATAGGGCCCAGTCACGGTCAAAGTCCAAGTTCCCAACATGCAGGACAAGACGGAATGGAAGCTGAATGGCCAAGTGCTGGTGTTCACCCTGCCCCTCTCAGACCAGGCATGTAGCTCATCCTCCTGCCCTGCCCTGCTCTCTGTGCTGCCTGTGAGAGCAGCAGCTGGGAGCTCAGCCTGCTCCCCATACTCCAGCTCCATGGGGCTGGGGAGCAGGACTGGGACAAAAGCACTGAAGGAGCCCTTTGATCCTCCCCAGGTGTCTGTTATAAAGGTTAAGATCCACGAGGCCACAGGGATGCCAGCTGGGAAGCAGAAGCTGCAGTACGAGGTGGGTATAAGCCCTTCAGATGCTGGTCGTTCCTTCAGTGCATTCTCTCACACGACTTTTTTACAAAGAAAAATTATAATGTACAATTTAATGCACCATGAGACACTGGAAGAGCTAAGGGAATGTTTTTCCTGCCTGCACAGCACAGCTGTGACAGAACTGCCCTCTGTTACAGCAGGACAGGCCTTTAATCGGTGATTAAATCAGTGGATTTTCACGTTGTTGCTGCTGCAGATGAGTCCTCCAAATTGGTGTGGCTTTCTCTGAAATCAGCCTCTTGTTTTGGTTTTATTAGAGTTTTTTTTTTTGACATTTAGCTGCAGCAGCCTGCTCCCACAGCTCTGCTGTGTGTGCTCCGGGAGGTGGGCGAGTGTGCCTTGGAACCCTGGCAGCTCGGGGAAGGCTTCCTCCAAAACAGGGAAGGGAAGAGCTCACTCTCTCTCTCTCTTCCTCTCGAAGCTGGAGCTGTGAGAGAGGCCCCGTTCCTTTTTAATGACTTATTTCCAGTCATGCATGTGCCCAGGCAGGCACAACCTGCTGCCTAAGCAGTGAACTTTGTGCACTTAGCTCCTCAGGAGTTCATCTGTGGGCAGATACTCTGTTAACCCTTAACGAGAAAGGGAGCTCAGCTGATTATTTTTAAGGGGAAAAACCCAAAAATGGTGGGAGGAGAGTGGAGCCTGACTAACTCCACATGTGGTGACTCTTTATCTATGTGTTGCAGGAGCCACAGTGGCTGTGTGTTGTTCCCAGTAGCCTGGTGTAGTGGAAGGTGTCCCTGCCCATGGGGGGATCTTTAAGGACCCTTCCAACCCAAATCATTCTAGGATTCTCTCCCGACCTCCAGTGTCCATCTTGGACACTGGGATCTCTCTGGGCTCTTCAAAGCCTGCAGTGTTTTGTCATCCCCCTGCTGTGAGCATGCAGCCAGGAGGGTTGGGATCTGGGTGGGATTCCGTGGGAAGGCAACACCAAGGTTTCTGCTCTGACTGCTCTTCTGTGGTTTTTTTTTCTTTTTCTCCTCCCCTCAGGGCATCTTCATCAAGGATTCCAACTCCCTGGCTTATTACAACATGACGAGTGGCTCTCTGATTCACCTGGCACTCAAAGAGAGAGGAGGCAGGAAGAAATAGGAGCCGTGGAGCCCCGAGACGTAACATGTCTGTTATAACCCCAACCCTCCCAGTCCTATTTCCATTCTGGCCTTTTTGGGGCTCCATCCACTGCCCCCCAGCTGTAGTTTGAACAGACCCCCACTGATGAGAGAGGAGAAGCTGATGGAGCCCCAGAATGTGTCAGTGTAGTGAGTAGTCTGTAGTGATCAATGCTTTGCTTGAGTGCAGGTTCTCCCTTGAATCCCCTCGGGAAAAGACATCAAGGTCATGCCCAGCTTAGTTTAGATCCATCTTTGAGGGATTTATGGTGGCCAAGAGCATCATCTGTCTGCCCTCAGCACTCACTGCTTCATTTAACCTCCTGCTAATTGAAAACTTCTTCTCCACACACTTATTAACCCCTTTGTTCTTGTTCTTTCCCTGTCTTGGATCTTGTACTGACCCTGACTTGGAAGTTTTTCCTCCCTCGGCATGAGCTTGTGTAGCTGTTCCTGTGATAAAGGAGATCTGGGTCTGCTCTGGACAGCCTGTGATTTGTTTTAATAAGCATGCAGCTCTCCTTCCTTGGATTTGAGGTTTTTAATGGAGATGTGCCTGGTTTCGGAGCACTCGGATGGGGAAATACATTGGGATTTGTAATTAAGCAGTTTACGATAGGAAATCCTCTTATTTTCTGGGAAAAACTGCAAGAAAAGGGGCTTGATGAAGTTTTCCTGGTGCTCCTCAGTCATTCCTGAAGGAATGCTTATGTCTGTGTGTGGGGGGGGGAAAAATACTCTGAACTTAGCAAGAATTTTATTGGAAAATGTGATTTACAATTATGTCCTGCAGCTGGAATCTCTTGGTTCTGGAGAGCATCTGGGTCTGGAAAACAGATGGTTCCTGGGCCTTCAGTTAGAATTTAATAGAAACACAGTACAGCAAAGTTAATCCACAGAGTGAGGTGCCCAGGGTGTCTGGGATTTGGGTACCTCTGGTTTTTGGGATAACCCAAAGCCATAGATTTATTGTTATATATATATTTTTAGTCATGGTCAGGCAGTGCAGGAACATCCTGTTTACCTTATTCCATGCGTAGGAGGGGAGAGAGGGATGAAGCAGGAGGGAAGAGCCAGCATCCTCCTGCCTCTGGTGTGCTCCCCTGGGATCTGGAGGAAGCCCTGTGGCTGTGGGGAAGGTGGCTGGCACTGGCCCAGCCCAGGTGGCCGGTGTTCCCTGGCCACAGTGTCCAGCTGCTGTCTCTGACAGGTCCCCACATGGCCCTGTCACAGCCTGCTCCCCTCCCTGCTGCAGGAATTGGGGGTGTGTGGCTGCATGGTGGATGCAGGGTGCTCCTGCCCCGCAGGAAGGCGGGATAATCACTTCCCTTCTGCTGTTCAAAACCAGACAATAGGTACAGTCCTGGAGAAAACAGGCAGGGAGTGGGGTTTTCCAGAGCGGATAGAAAAAAACTGCCAAGAGAGCTCCGAAATGGAGAAGTTGTGTTTGTATCCGGGGCTGGGCCTGCCTGTGCTGGGCTGTGCTGAAGGTCACCCTGTGTTCCTCCTCCTGCTGTGCTCGGAGCGTGGTGCCCGCAGAGCTTCCCGGTGGGAGCTGTTCCCACCATTCCCTCGGCGACATTTTCAGCCAAGCCCCTTTACCGGCACTCCAGCAAGAAAACTTCCCCCTGGAAATCACTTGCATGGAGCCTTGCCAGCCTGTTTCCATCTAAATCCGAGGGATGAATGCTGTAACAGACTGTGTGTGTGGAGATGTGGTACAAAACAAGCGCCATCGGAGCCTTCCACTTCAGCAGCAAGGACTGGCATGGCCCGGCTGCCAGAAAAATCTGGAAGTAGGTTGAGTTGCTGATTTTAAGGAGCCTCATTCCCTCTTCCTTTGGCACGGTACCACCTTGAGAGGGATCCTTCCAATAACCCCTCGTTCTGTGCTGTAAGAGGGAGGAAATGGAGCACTGGGCTCTGGAGAAGCGTCTGGAGGTGGGATGGACCTGCCCGTGGAGGACTTAACCCAGGACAGGTCCCAACAGATCCCAGTCTCCTACAGATCCTTTGGTTAGTTATTTTTGGGAGAGCCAGGCTGGTTTTACCTGTCTGGGGTGCTGTGGATGGGGACTTTGGGGTGACACGGCGCTTGTCTGGCTGTGGGAGCTGCAGGGCCACATCCCAGTGAATGCCCACTGCAACCCTAGTTCAGCCCTGCTGCTTCCCAGCACAACCCTCCTGCAGTCCCAGTTTCCAGCCTTCCTGGAATGCCAGTGCCATCCCAGTACAGCCCCACTGTGGCTCAGTCTGCTCCCAAAACAGCTCCGTTACACCGGTCCCAGTACAGTTCTGCTGTGGCCCATACTGGTCCCAGTATAGTCTGTTTTATCTCACACTGGTCCCAGTACAGCGCCACTATATCTCATCCAGGTCCCAGTACAGCCGTGTTATATCTCATACACATCCCAGTACAGCCCGTTATGGCCCATACTGGTCCCACTACAGCTTGTTATATCTCACACAGATCCCAGTCCATCCTGTTACGGCCCATACTGGTCCCAGTACAGCCGTGTTATATCTCATACACATCCCAGTACAGCCCGTTATGGCCCATACTGGTCCTGGTACAACCCATTCTATGGCTCATACTGGTCCCAGTACAGCTTGTTGTATCTCACCCTGGTCCCAGTCCATCCCGTTATGTCCCATACTGGTCCCAGTACCTCCCACCCCAGCGCTGCCCCACTGCCGGCGCACTTAGCCCCGCCCCTCACCGACACCCGCCGCCACTTG
>VZRS01007380.1:25766-37714 GCA_013398055.1 Ifrita kowaldi
GGGATGTGAACGAGGGAGTGAGGCTGGGAGACCTGCGGGTGTTCAGCCTGGGGACGAGAAGGCTCCGAGCAGACCTTAGAGCCCCTTCCAGTGCCTAAAGGAGCTGCAAGGGAAGCTGGACTCCTGACTTTGGAGAAGGACTTGGAGTGACAGGATAAGAAGGAACGGCTTCCTTCTGTCAGAGGGCAGGCTTCGATGGGATATTGGGAAGAAATCCTTCCCTGTGAGGGTGCTGAGGCCCTGGCACAAGTTGCCCAGAGAAGCTGTGGCTGCCCCTGGATCCCTGGAAGTGTCCGAGGCCAGGCTGGATGGTGCTTGGAGCAACCCGGGATAGTGGAAGGTGTCCCTGCCCATGGCACGGGGTGGAATGGGATGGTCTTTAATGTCCCTTCCAACTCAGACCATTCCATGATGTTCTGATGGCTTTGTGAAGAGCCCCAAAAGCTGTTCCAGCTGTCCCATCTCCCTGCGAAGAGGGGCAATGTCTGGGAAGCGGTGTCCACCCCAGCTGGGATCTGGGAGCTGCCAGCACACCGAGGTCAGTGTCTGGTCAGCTCCAGGCGCTGATTCCAGTGGACTTTTTGCCTCTGCCAAACCAAGGAGGCCAGGCCGTGGTGTCCTTCCAAGGACCCGTTCTTGGTAGTGCTGGCAAAGGCGCCGCGTTCACCCCGCTCCGCGGATGAAACCATCGGAGGAAGTGAGGCTAACCCGAGGCGCTGGGCCCCAGGGCGGTGCTGACACCCTGGAATGTGCTGTTGCTGTCGAGCTGGTTCGGCAGCGTGTTTGGTGATTGCCTTCCTGGCCCTACTTTCACAACAACGCCCAGAGAAAGCCGGGGTGGCAGTGGGGACAACGCGTGGCAGCCAGCTCCTCTCCTGCTGGGACAGCGCCTGGAGCGGGCTGCCTGGGCTTTGCCCACCTGAGTGCTCTGGTGCCAGCTGTGCCTCAGTTCCCCTGTCTGTGAGGAGCAGAGCGTTCACCCCTCATAAGCCTGTGGGTGTTTCTGGGTGGGTCTGTGGGGTGAAAAGGTGCTGGAGGCTGGAATGTTGGCACTGGGCAAGGTGCATCACTCCGGGTGATAAACCTTGTCCCTCGGCACTGCGGGAGTGGTGTGGCCTCTCTTTCTCGCGGTGCTGCGCCCTGTCCTGGCCACGCACCACATTTAAGGGACGCTTGTCCTGGCTGTCATTCCTGTGGCTGTCCCTGGGGTGGGTGTCCCTGTCCCCAGGGTGCAGCCGGCAGCAGCTCCTCTGGATGAAGGTCGTGGTGTTGGAGGCCAGTGGCTGCTCCCAGGGGTGCTGACAATGTGGT
Source organism: Ifrita kowaldi (assembly GCA_013398055.1). Taxonomy (NCBI): domain Eukaryota; kingdom Metazoa; phylum Chordata; class Aves; order Passeriformes; family Cinclosomatidae; genus Ifrita; species Ifrita kowaldi. The sequence continues at coordinate 27,078 of VZRS01007380.1, forward strand.
GGCTGCAGTCACTGGGGACTGAGCCTCCCCCAGCAACCCTCAGATGTGCTGGAGCCCAATCCTGCCCTGCTCTAGGGCTTTTTTGGCTCACTGTCTGTCCAGGAGCGGATGAAGGGGAATACCTGACCTCCTGTTGTGGCCGGCAGAGTTGGGATTGCCCTACTGGGAGGGGAAGCACAGGAAGGGCAGGCAGGGTGTCCCAGCATCCGTGGAGGGTTTGAGGGCACCGGCAAGGGCCGAGCTGTGGAGATGTCACCCACAGTGTGCATGCAGAGCAGCGCATTCCTGGCATAGGGCATCCCGTCACTTCCCCGCCTGGAGTGCCCCCACCCTGTCCTCCCGCCTCGGCCATACGAAATGCAGCCGGTCCTCGCTCCGTGCCCGCTGCCAAGCAGCCATCAGCTGGGAGCAGCTTCCAGTCTGTGCTGGCAGGGCTCCAGCAGGCCCACAGCCAGCTCCTGTATCCAGCGTCCCGCGCTCCCGAGCTTCCCACGCCTCGCGGAGCCCCGGCTGGAGGCCAGCGCTGCCTCCATCCCCGTGCCGGGCTGGGGAGCTGCCGGCCATGCCTGGCCGTGCTGGGGAGGGTGGGGAGTCAAGCAAAGCAGATCCTTTGGGAGCGGGTTTGCTCTCGGAACAATCGCGCTCGCCCCGTCCGACCCGCTGCGGTGGGTGGGACTCGGCGGGGAAGGGCTGGGCCGGGCGCAGGGCAGTGCTGCCAGCTGGATGCGGCCCTGGACTCGCCGTGCCGCTCGCTTTCCGGCTCGGAATGTGGAGAGAGGAGGCAGGGCCTGCATGCACTGTAGTGGGGCTGGAGGATGCTCAGCACCCGGCCAGTGTCCTCAGGAAGGATCTGACCCTTCCTGGGATTGGCGTGGCCACAGGGCAGTGTGGAGCAGAGCCTGGGAAGGCATCGAGTCTTCACTGATGGTTTGAAGGAGCTTCTGCTCTCCTTGGATGTCCCTGCCTGGGACCTGCCCAAGCTGTCTGTCACCTATCTCTGCGCAGATGCGGTGCCATGGCAGGTTGGAGGCTGTGGTGCTGGCTTCAGCATCGCAGCAGCATCCCCTCTGCCTCAGCAGGGTTAAATCAGATTCCCTGGCTAGGCTGAGCCGTTTCTGGAAAACACTCCCCTCCCTCCTAAGGGACCCTAGTCCGGGCTTGGCGCCGGGCCTGGAGCAGCGCCAGGCATCGGGATCGCAGCATGGCCGGAGCTGTGTGGATGACACGATGCTTATGGCCCCGGCTCTCTCCGTGTGCAGCCGGCCCCTGCCACAGGGATCAGGTCTTGCTCGTCCCTCACCTTCCTGGCATGTCCCTGGGGATGCTGTGGCACGTGGTGCGTGCAGTGCAGGCTGCTCCCGAGAGGTTTGAGCTGCTGTGCTGGCACGGTGATTTCACTCACGGGTGGCGAGCGCTTCCGGCAGCTGCTGAAATGCCGGCGCTGCCGAGCGTGTCCCAGCTGGGCCCTGCGCCTTGAGGGGTGCAGCCACCTGGGCATGGGGGGCACCCGGAGTGCTTGGGAGGCCAGGGGGGCTCAGTGCCATAGGGAGGGCTGGGCACCCACTGACCAGCCTCTTCCTCCCGGTCCCACAGGCTGGAGGAGGTGCCCTTGGAGGTGCTCCGGCAGCGGGAGTCCAAGTGGCTGGATATGCTCAACAACTGGGACAAGTGGATGGCCAAGAAACACAAGAAGGTAAGTGACAGCCGTGTCCCTCCTGGGAGGTGGCAGGGACGGACAGCCAGGCACAGCGGTGTCCCTTTGGGGCTGCCTGGTGTCACTGGTTCCCTGCAGACAGGCGTCTATATGCCTTTGGATGATGCTGTTGGCTTGAATGGGCTGTTCATTCCCCTTGGAAACTGAAGGTTGGGGGGGTTGAGTGGTCCCGAGCCAGCCCACTTCTGCCTCCAACTGTTCCCTGCCGGGCTGGAGCCTTCCTAGGGCTTCTTTGGCTGCCTGCAGGCAGCCATGGGAATTGTTTGCTCATGGAAACTTCTGTTCTGAGCATCTTGCAGACCAAAAAAAGCTCCGGGTAGGAAATGTTTGAGCCTGATGCATGTGACACTGGTCTGTGAACTGGGGTCCCCGGGAGACTCCTGGTGTGGTGGCTCCATGGCTTGGTTTGCTGGTGCTCCCTGATCCCCTGAGCCTGCGAATGAGGCGGGAATTGGGATGCAGCAAGTCCCGGGTTGCTGCTGTGTGTCTGCTGGGAGCAATGAGGCTGCTGGCATGGGACAGCAGCGCCAGAGAGTGGCTGAAGGGCCTTCTCCTCCTCCTCCTCCCTGCGCTGGCAGAGTCTCCTGGCACCCCTCAGTGTGCCCAGATTGCTGTCCCCACTCAGTGCCTGGTGAGTGACACTGGAATCCCTCATCTGTTTCTTGGCTGCTCTTAAAGGATTTGGGAGAGCTTTCTGGGCCACAGCAGGCGGGCGCTTTGTTCCGCGGGCAATTTCCGCCGCTCTCCGGCCGTGTGCCACTGGGTGCCCTCCGGGATGGGGTGAGTGCTCCAGCAGCCCTGCCCCTGGCACAGCAGCTCCCTTGTGCTTGGGCCGAGCCTCTGGGAGTCTCCATGGGGCTGATGCGCTGTATAGTCTGTCCTGCAGCAAAAATCCGTGCCTGGAGCTTTGGAGAGGCTGCTCCGGAATGCTGCTCTGTGCCTGGATCCCTGGGGCTGCTCAGGGAAGGCTGCCAGGCCTGGCCTTGGATGCTGTCAACTATCCTTGGTCTGGCAGAAGCCTGCTTGGTGCAGGTCCCTGCTGCTCTGGGGGAGCTCCCTGAGCATCCGAAAAACCCCAGTACTTTCCTGGCTGCCTCACCAGGGTTGGCAGGCAGCCCAAGGATCCTTTGGGCCAGCTCCTGCTGGGCTTGCTCACACCTGCACTGCTCCAGCATCCCAAAACGTTCCCTGCCTGGCCCCGATCCCAGCGGAGCCTGACCCCACATCCTTCATGGCGCTGAGCCGTGCCAGCACTGCGTGCTGGAAGGAGGGCAGACGTGTGGGTGGGCAGCTCCTACTGCTCTCCCAGCGTGGGCAGCACTCTGACTTCACCTTGCTTTCAGCATCCCTTATCCCAGACACACTCCCAGTCCCTGGAAGAACACGGTGGGATCGTGGGGGTGATGGCAGGAGCCCGTGTGGGACCAAGGGGATGAGCTGTTCAGCCCCGGTGACGCTGGCCTGGCCAGCTGGAGGGGCTGCCAAACCGAAACCCAGGGAGGCGGTTTCCTTCCTGGCAGCTTGGCCAGCAGGAAGGGGAGCTGGCTGGAAGTGGGAGCTGTCAGCAGCCATGGAGCTGCCCACAGCAGCCCTGGGCATCGCCTGCCGTGTTTCCTGCCAGCACAAAGGGACCTGCCTGTGTAAACAACCAGTGAGGGAGCAGCAAACCCCCTGGGGAGGTGGTGGTACCACGCTTGGAAACAACCATCTGCTCCCCAGTTGCTCCAGCAAATAGGGAAACACAGCCCTGGGCAGGCAGGAGAGGCCTGGGGAGGATTTGGGAGCTGTTGGCCACTGCTCTCAGAGCCTTGGCACAGTTGGCATGTGCCACGCGAGCAGGGACATGAGGAGTGGAGGCTGTGCTGGGGTTTTGCAGGGTGTTGTGGGGGGTGGCTGTGCTGAAAGCACCAGGCTTGTGGGGCCCACCTTGCTGCATGCCCTGGCTGAGGGCTGTGGGGAGGAGGACACATAAAGATGTGGAGCTGCCGGAGCCAGTCCAGAGGAGGCCACAGAGATGCTCCGAGAGCTGGAGTCCCTCTGCTCTGGAGCCAGGCTGGGAGAGCTGGGGGTGCTCACCTGGAGAGGAGAAGGCTCCAGGGAGAGCTCAGAGCCCCTTCCTAAAGTGCCCAAAGTGGCTCCAGCAGAGCTGGAGAGGGACTTGGTACAAAGGCCAGGAGGGACAGGACCTAGGGAATGGCTTCCCACTGCCAGAGGGCAGGGATGGATGGGATATTGGGAAGGAATTGTTCCTGGGAGGGTGGGGAGGCCCTGGCACAGGGTGCCCAGAGCAGCTATGGCTGCCCCTGGATCCCTGGCAGTGTCCAAGGCCAGGTTGGACATTGGGGCTTGGAGCAGCCTGGGACAGTGGAAGGTGTCCCTGCCCATGGCAGGAGCTTTGGAATGAGATGGTCTTTAGCGTCCCTGCCAACCCAAACCATTGCATCATTCTGTGATTTGGAGCTGCTGCTGTGATGAGGAGTTGGAGTGGGATGCTGGGGGCTCTGTTTTGGTCTGTGCTGGTGCAGGCGGCACCAGGGCTAAGCTGGCTCAGCTCCCCGCACAGGGTAGGTACCAGCTGCCTCGCCTGGACTTTGGTCCTGGCTGGTGCCCAGTGCCAAGGAAACCAGGGGCACAGGAAACTGTGGGCATGGAGCTGGCCCCAGGGGCCTCAGGATCTCTCCTGTGGAGATAGGACCAGGCCTACCTTTCTGCCCAGGATGAGCAAGGGGGAAGGCTGAGACACTCGTCATGGTTCACATCCCTGCTTTCCATGGCCCCACGGAGGTGTGGGGGGCTGGGCTGGGGGCTGGGGAGCCTCCCCTGTGTCCCCAGTGCTTCCCATGTGGACAGAGCCACCCGCTCCCCGCCTCGGCTCCAATGTTTGCTTTTCCAGCTCCCAGCAGGATCTGGCTTTGAGGCAGTGCCAGGCTTGTTTGGAGCTGTTTGCAAGCAACAAAGCTTCGGCTGGGCCCCTGGCAGCTCCCCTGTGCTGCTGGTGCAGCCTTGACTGCCATTCCAGCAGGCATCCCTGCATCCCAGGGGCTCAGAGACACTTCCCCTTGTTCGGGAAGCAGCAGGGGACCAGCCTGTGGCCATGGTGCTGGCCTGGCTCCCACCTTGCCCCAGGAGTCTCTTTGTTTCCCAGTGCTCCGTGATTTTCCCGTGACGGCTGTGTCTCTCCCGCAGATCCGGCTGCGGTGCCAGAAGGGGATCCCGCCCTCGCTGCGGGGCCGTGCCTGGCAGTACCTCTCGGGGAGCAAGGTCAAGCTGGAGCAGAACATGGGCAAGTTTGATGTGAGTCCTGCCAGGGACCCTGCTGCGCCACCAGCGAGGGGACAGTGCTGGAATGGCTCCTGCTAGGGCTTGGGTCTATATTGGGATCTCAGACATCTTGGAGGGGTGTCAAGGGTATTGCTCACCCCAGTCTTCTCCTCTGCAGGAACTGGACCTTCTCACAGGAGATCCGAAGTGGCTGGATGTGATCGAGCGGGATCTCCATCGGCAGTTTCCCTTCCATGAGATGTTCGTCTCACGTGGTGGCCATGGGTATGTGGAGCTACTGTGTGTCCAGTCCTCAGCAGCCGTGGGGTGGGCGCTGTCTATCCCAGCTCGTGGAGCCACACTCGTGTCCCCAGTGTCCCCCCCATTCCCCCAACAGTTCCTACACTCCCACAGTCACAGAGCATCCACTGACTAAAAACAGGATGGCTCAGACCAGCTCTGACACCCAGTGGGGTGGGAATTGCCATGGCAGGAGGGCAGAGGGAGGAGGTGGCAGCCTGTGGCCTCCGTTTCACCAGGAAAATGCTGCTCCCAATGTGTTGGGAAGCGTCTGTGCCCCTGTGCTTGCAGCTGAGTCCCTGCCTGTCCACGGCTCACCCTGAGCCAGATGGTTGTCTCCATGCCCAACTCCCAGATCCAGGCAGGATGTGCACTCTGTGGGCAGAGCTTCTCAGAGTTGTTGTGTCCTGTAGCCCTGGGTTTGTGTGGAAAAGGGATCCCAGCCAGGGCCTGACCCAGGCTCGTGCCTGGGATGCACGGGGAAGGCTGCTGGGCCACGTGCGTGCCGTGTGCCCAGCCGTGCATGCCCGGGGTGTCTCCGCAGGCAGCAGGACCTGTTCCGGGTGCTGAAGGCGTACACGCTGTACCGCCCGGAGGAGGGCTACTGCCAGGCCCAGGCGCCCATCGCCGCCGTCCTGCTCATGCACATGCCAGCCGAGGTATGGGCACGCGGCTCAGGGCAGGGGATGCAGCTGGGACGTCTTGGAGGGTGTGGGGCCCTTTGGGGGGGTGCTGATGAGAGGGGTGCCTGACTCAAGAGCAACCCAAAGTGCCCCAGGGGTGCTCTGCTGCTTCCCACCCTCTCCCATGGTCCCTGGGAGCAGGGAGGGGGCCACAGGGATGTCCCCTGGGTGCTCACCCGCTGTCCCTTGGCTTGCAGCAAGCGTTCTGGTGCCTGGTGCAGATCTGTGAGAAGTACCTCCCTGGCTACTACAGCGAGAAACTGGTGAGTAAAGGGCTCATGGTGCTTTCAGCAGTGGCAGGGACCTGCAAGGTGCTGCACCTGGGTCGGGGTAATCCCCAGGATCAATGTGGGCTGGGGATGAAGGGATCAAGAGCAGCCCTGGGGAGAAGGACTCAGGGGTGCTGGTGGGTGAGGGCTGGCAATACCCTGGCCATGTGTCCTGGGCTGATCCCCAGTGTGGGCANTAATCCCCAGGATCAATGTGGGCTGGGGATGAAGGGATCAAGAGCAGCCCTGGGGAGAAGGACTCAGGGGTGCTGGTGGGTGAGGGCTGGCAATACCCTGGCCATGTGTCCTGGGCTGATCCCCAGTGTGGGCAGCAGGGGAGGGGGGGATTCTGCCCCTCTGCCCCACTCAGGTGAGACCCCACCTGCAGAGCTGCCCCAGCCCTGGGGCCCAGCACAGGAAGGACATGGAGCTGCTGGAGCCAGTCCAGAGGAAGCCACGGAGCTGCTCCCAGGGCTGGAGCCCCTCTGCTGTGGAGCCAGGCTGGGAGAGCTGGGGGTGCTCACCTGGAGAGGAGAAGGCTCCAGGGAGACCTCAGAGCCCCTTCCTAAAGTACCCAAAGGTGCTCCAGGAGAGCTGGAGAGGCACTTGGGACAAGGGCCTGGAGGGACAGGACCCAGGGAATGGCTTCCCACTGCCAGAGGGCAGGGATGGATGGGATATTGGGAAGGAATTGTTCCTGGGAGGGTGGGGAGGCCCTGGCACAGGTTTCCCGGAGAAGCTGTGGCTGCGCCGTCACTGAAAATGTCCAAAGCCAGGTTTGATGGAGGTTGGAGCACCCTGGGATAGTGGAAGGTGCCAGATGGCAATGGGGTGGAACGAGATGAGCTTTAAGGTCCCTTCCAGTCCAAACCATTCCACAATTGTATGTCTCCAGGCCAAAAACTCTGACAGCTCCTCACCCCAGAGAAAGAAGGGGTCTGGGGAGGTGCTGGGTATTCCCACCATCTCCCTGTTGTGCCATGGCTCCCAGAAACATTCCACAGTCAGGGATGGGGGCTTAGTTGTAGCATCCATGGGACACAGCTCTGCTCTGGTATAGAGAGGTGTAGAGGGTTGGCTGCCCCTGCCAGGGCCAGGCACTGGGGGCTGATCCCAGAGCTGGGGTATTCACTGGGATGCTTGTCCCTGTCCCTGCAGGAAGCCATCCAGCTGGACGGGCAGATCCTCTTCTCCCTGCTGCACAAGGTCTCACCTGTGGCCTACAAGCACCTGAGCAAGCAGAAGATCGACCCCATCCTGTACATGACAGAGTGGTTCATGTGCGCCTTCTCCCGCACGCTGCCCTGGAGCTCCGTCCTGCGCGTCTGGGACATGTTCTTCTGCGAAGGTAGGAGCTCCCCACCACCCTCCTCCTGCTCCCAGGGGGACTGCACTCCCCATGGCCATGGGACCTGTAGCAGGGCAGGTTTGGGGCAGCCACCTGCCTGGGGCGGAGATGGGCTGTTTTCCTGGGGGTTAGGAGGCATGTGCCTCCCAAATTCAGCCTCTTGCATGTCCTGACTGTTAGTGGGACTGGGATCTGCTGCCCCGCAGCATTTGAGGGACATGGTGGCAGTGTCACCCTCTCCTGCCTGGTACTCACTGCCTCACGTCTCCTCTCGCAGGAGTGAAGATCATCTTCCGGGTGGGCCTGGTGCTGCTCAAACACACCCTGGGCTCCTCGGACAAGCTCAAATCCTGCCAGGGCCAGTACGAGACCATGGAGAGGCTGAGGGCCCTCAGCCCCAAAATCATGCAGGAGGCCTTCCTGGTGCAGGAGGTGAGGTGCTGGGGACAGTCTGGAGGCCCAGTGCCACCCAGTTGGCCAGTGCTGCTGGACTGGGTTGTCCCTGGGTGGGCGGAGCATGGGGAGCAGCCCCCAAAAAGCTTGGTTAGGGGTTGCCTCTGCCCTGAGGGGGATCCCACACCCAGCCCTGGTGGCACTGTCATTGTCAGAGGAGGTGCTGATGGCACAAGTGTCCCCACAGGTGATCGAGCTGCCGGTGACGGAGCGTCAGATCGAGCGGGAGCACCTGATCCAGCTGAAGAAGTGGCGGGAGACGCACGGGGAGCTGCAGTGCAAGTCCCCCCCGCGCCTGCACGGCGCCAAGGCCATCAGCGAGGCGGAGCCCGCGCCGCGCAAGGCGCTGGAGCCCGTCCCCTCCATCATCGTCTCCCCCGGGCCCGCCCCCGTGCCCAAGGCCCGCAAGAGCAAGGAGAAGAGCCGGGAAAAGGGCCCAGCCAGTCCCGCCAACGGCCCCGGGGCCGAGGGCAACGGGGCGCCCGGCACGACCCGGGAGCTGCTGCACCCCCAGGTCTCCCCCCACCACCAGTCCAAGGAGAGCCTGAGCTCCCGGGAGAGCGAGGACACGTACTTGTAGGGCCCGGCCCACACCCCGGGCAGCCGGGCTCAGCGGGGCTGCGCACGGACCCGGGCGCGAGGACACCGAGGGGGACCCCTGGCATCCGGCGCTGGGGGCTCTGAGCTGGAGGGATGGGACAGGGGGGCTGTGCGGCTCCGTGAGAACAGCGTGGCCCCCTCGGGGCATCCGTGGAGCTTGGCCAGGTGTGGTGACCAAAGGGGACAGCGTGGGTCTGCGCTGGGTGCCCACCCCGCAGGGTGCTGGCACCACGAGCGGTGGGAGCCTGGGCAGGGGGTGGCTGAGCCACCCAAGCTCCTTCCCCACACTGGGGGGCTGGGCTGCCCCTCGGGCCCTTCTCCCCGTCCCAGAGCCCCTCGACCCATCACCCCCCGGGTCCCTCCTGTAGCCCCTATCCTGCGCCAGCCGGGCAGCCCCAGCCCCGGTTCCCGAGCACTTAGGCCTGGCGCAGGGCACTGGGGGTACGCGAGGAGCCGGGGGACCCCTCGCCCCCCTCTTTATCTAGTGAGGATATATCAAACTGTAGCCCTATATGTAGTACCCAAGTTACCTACTCACTGAGCCTATTTATTATTCCTCCGAGGCAGGACAGGGACCGAGGCAGGATGCGCTAGAGGCAGCGGGATTTGATGCCCAATTTCGGGGCTAAAGCCCCCCCATCCCATCCCCTCCCATCCCCAAGCTCCCCACAGCTCAGGGGGAGTGTTTACCCTGCCAGGGCTCACCCCACCACTGCCGCCCCCCTCCCAGGCCCCAGCGCAGGTGAGACGGGGTGGGTGAGCAGCAGCCAGGTGCTCCCTGGTTGTGGGGTCCCCTCTGCCCCCCCTGCCCTCCCCGAGGGCGGGTGGTGGGTTTGTAAAATAAAGCGGGAAAAGCAGTTTTGTACAAAGGGGTCAATAAAGCGAGTGTGTAAAGGCGCAGCCCTGGCTCCCACCTCTTTTGGCCTGGGATGGGGGGTGAAGGGTGGCATGAGGCAAGGGTTCACCTCCCACTTCCTGCACCAGTACCAGTTTCAGCAGGCACCCTGACCTGGATCCTCCCCATGGTTCTTCATTCCTGGGGAGCACCCTCCCATTTGCACTGGACACTCTGACCCTGGCATGCATCCTACCCTGGGACCCATGTCCCCTGGCTGCCCTTGTCCTGGGGGACAGGTGCTGGGTAGCGTCCTGGGCAGGGCCCTGCTGCTGTCACTGCTCTGTCACTGCTCTGTCACCGTAGAGGGTGGCCCAGCCCCTCTGTCTCACCCAGCCTTGGGGCTGCCCGTTTGAAGTGGAATGGGAGGAGGCTGAGACCTGCCCCAGCTTGTGATAGTGGTGGCTGCCAGGCCCTGGCGGTGCCATGGGATGCACTCCCATCCCACCAGCCAGGCCCTTCCACCTCTCCCAGTGTCAGCTCCTGTAGCTGAACGGAGCCAGGAGACCCCTAATTAATCTCGTAACACCCCAGAGCTCAGCTTCCCACCCCAAAATGGTGCCCAGGCCATCTCTGTCCTGCTTTCTGCAGGCAGGAATTCTACCCAAACCTCCATTCCTTCCTCCAGAAACCCCTTTTTCCCCGGGGGTGGCCCTGGTTTGGTGAATCCCCTCTCCAGGCCTGGTGTTGGGGCTGAGCAACTGGGTGGGACCCAGTTGGGGTGCTGGGGTAGGGAGTAGGGTGGGGTTGGCATTGGGCTCCCAGAGGGTCTCCCTTGGTTGGACACCCCGGGCACTGGAATTGAGGCTGGTTTGGGCACCCCAGGGCTGCAGCTCGGGGGTACCCCGGGACTCTTGAGTTGGAGCTGCTCCGGGCACCCCGGGGCTCTGAGCTGAGGCTGCTCCCGGAGCACCGGGGCCGGGTCGTTGCCTTTCTCGCGGTGTGGGGCGGTGCCGGGGTTGTCCCGGGGCGCTGCGGGTCGGTGCCGGGTCGGGTCCCGAAGCGATGCAGGGCGGCCCCGGGGCCATGCGGGCGGTCACAGGGCGGTGCCGGCGAGATGCGGGGCGTTCCCGGATCGGTCCCTGGGTGATGAGGGCGGTCACAGGGCGGTGCC
>VZRS01007381.1:3963-43295 GCA_013398055.1 Ifrita kowaldi
GGTGGTTCATCGCCGCTTCGCTCACGGCTTCTGCAGGGGCGGCCGGGGCCTGAAGCCGGGTCGTCTGGGGCACACAGCGGACCCTGAGGGGCAGGCTGAGCCTGGCAGGAGTGGCCGGTCCGGCACAGGGCTTGGAGCAGGTGGGCATGGGTGCGAACGCTTTACAACCTTCTTTGACAAAGCAGTTGCGGGTGCCGCGTTCTTGCAGCAGCACTCGCAGCGCCTTGCGCTTTACTGGGCATAGCTGCAGCCTTACTATGGCTGTGGTGCAAAGGGAAGGAAAACAGGGTTGCGGTGCTGCTGTCACCGAGCATCTCGGAGTCTTTCCGGTCCCTACCATCCCTACTCTTTGTCTCCGCAGTGTGATAAATGAATGCTATAATATTGGCTTTCTGCAAATGTTAAAATGAGTAAACAGTGGCTTGGTCGCAAATAGATGCTATGTGAAAATATGCTATATAAGGTAGCTCTTTGTGGAGAATGTGGTTTTTAGCTATGAACTATTTTGCCTGGATTCCTGCTACTGGCATACCAACAGATAAGAAAATATGCATCGCCACAACGAGACGGGGAGCACGAAAACGGGGAATACAGCATTCTATTTGGAAAAGGTTTTTGAATATGAATCTCCAAAGAGATCTACTGATTCCGGGAAAGCAAGATTTCATTATAACAGTTACTGGAAAGAGTTTTGAATATGTATAATTGTTTATGAATATGTAATACTCCAGGTGTATGTAAAGGGGTGTCTTTGAGACAACGGTGTGCTCTTGGCCGAGTGCCAACAGCACCCAGCGCTGCTACTTTTGCTTTATTATCTTCTATTGTCCTTTATTAAAATTTTTAAATCCTAACAGGAGAGTGAACCGTGTTTTTCACAAATAGTTACTGGAAAGAGTTTTGAATATGTATAATTGTTTATGAATATGTAATACTCCAGGTGTATGTAAAGAGGTGTCTTTGAGACAGCGGTGTGCTCTTGGCCGAGTGCCAACAGCACCCAGCGCTGCTACTTTTGCTTTATTATCTCCTATTGTCCTTTATTAAAATTTTCAATCCTAACAGGAGAGTGAACCGTGTTTTTCACAGCAGCGTGAGGTGCGTAGATTTCCACGGGCAGGGCTGCTGATGCAGGGCACAGGGACACAGGAGGGAGAGGCAGGGTCCGCAGCTGGGAGGGGACCCCTGCTGAAGGGGGAAGGGCACGACGCAACACCTATCGACATGTGGAGTGGACCAGGGATGGAAGAGGGACCGCGCACGGTGACATAAGTGGGAGCAGGTGGGGGAGGGAGACTGCGCGCGGGCGAAAAGTCCGCCACTCCTGCCACGTGGCCTCCCCCATGTTGAATGAGTGGAGTGGAGGCGGAAGAATTAAAAATAAGGGTAGCAGCTAGGTTTGCGGGTCTGACTTCGCGGCTACTGTGATCTTGGAGCAAATTTGAGATAGAAAAAACTGGGAAAGCAGGTACAGGGAAGGGGTTTGAGGTAGAACCTGGTGATGCCCGAAAGATAGGCTGGAAATAAATCCCCATAGACAGATATCTATAGAGCAGGTATTTATTTATTGCAGTGCTGGTGGTGAGGGGGATTTCTCCTCCTAACTCACCCGCCTTTGTCAAGTACGGTGATATATTTATACAGTAAAATTTTGCTTAATGTTGCTATGTCATTACAGCATCATCACATACGTGCCGGAACTAATTTACATAGCATGATCTCATGGTTATTAGATAATTCTTTGCACTGCGAATGCACCTCCCCAATTCGGGGGTCTTCTGGGGTCTTTGATGAAGGCTTCTAAAGTCTTCGCACTTGAACTTTTCAACTGTGTCTTTGGGGCATGCGCAGTTATGGTGCTCTTCGGTCCATCTGGTCTTAACCAGCCCAAATTCCTTGTTTTGTGGATAATTGGCTTTGGCCTGCCAATTTCTCATTAGCACACACTTCTTTATCTCTAAAGTTATACACCTGGTAAGTTTTATCTCTTTTCTTTTTCTCTATTCTGCATATAAACAACTAGTTAACTATATACTAGCCATTACATCGTATACCAAGTTATTAATATTAGATTATATGGGTATCAAAAGTTATGATTCAGGTTACAAGCATCCGGTTATAGGTGGGTTATAAGCATTAGGTTATAGGTATAGGAGTTATGATTTAGGCTGCATAAGTAAAAGCTATAATTCAGGCTATATAAATATAGAAGGCTATGATTCAGGGTATATTGATATTCTTTAAGTTACATTGATAAGAAGTGATGATTTGGGTTATATTGATTATTAAGGTTACATAGATATCTTATAACCCAAGCTATATAAGCACTTTGTTGTTGTGACCTGAGTTGTACAGACATCACCGGGATGGCCTGGCCAGCACCACCTTAGGCAGGGAACAAAGAAGATAGGGAGAAGGCAGGCAGACGATGGCCGACCTTTGCACTAGGGCAGGATCCTTCTCCCGGTCTCCTTTGAAGCAGGGCAGAGGGAACAGGGATGCAAGGAGAGGGAAGCAGTAAAGGGTTTTTTGAGCTGGGGTTAACATTTCCTGACCATTTCACAAGACTATCAATAGCTTTTGCTAGCTTGTAAAGCAAACACCCTTTTCCTGACATAAACAACCATCACACATAGCGTTTTAAATACTCAACTAACCACTGCTTAAATAACCACTGAACAAAATGTTTTAAACCTTCCCTGGTACAACGATAGTTTTCCCAAACAAGGATTCTTAGAACTGGGAGAAAGACTTCCCACAGGAGATGAGAGAACTCCACCCCCATCTCCCTCTCTTCCCAACCCTCGAGATAAAAGGAAATTAACAGGAAAGGATACAGAATTGACCCATATTACCTTAGAGAGTCAAATAAAAGTCTCGAGGGTGGTCCACTGACTTTAGACCGATCTTCTCTTCTCCTGAGAAGGTTGCCAGTCCCCCCTCTGAGATCCCTGATAAAACTCAGATATTTCTTTGGGGCAATGGCTGCTAGAAAGGTAACTTTATTCCAGTGATGGAGCTGTGCTGGAGACGCTCTCTGGGGACGGTCTGTGGCCATCCACGTTCAGGCGCCATCTAATACTGTCCCTGCCCCAGCTCTGTGGGGTCCCATGTGCCCCCACAGATGCACAGGTGGGTTTAGCATTATAGCCGGTAGCAAAGAGTCGAGAAGGGTACTCGCATGCGTGCTGGCCGCAGCATTTATTGCTTCTACACTGTCGAAGGTAGCAGAGGCAAATACCCTGAGCATGTCACAGATGGGTCTTAAGTACAGGGGAGTGGCTAACAACAGGAGCCAACCGGGGAATCAGAACTGGGGTACACTACCATAACCAAACAAGGCATCCTGGGAGAAGCCTTTCTGGTCACCCTAACCCAAGGAGGTTCTTTTGGTACTAGGGACTTGTCTTATTGAGAACTCTTTGTCCCTTGTAATGTGTGTTCACTGGCCACTACACAGGAGGACCAAGCCTAGAACTTTGGAGTGGAGACCACAGCCCCAGGCTTATCTGCAGGCTCACGCAGACCCTTATATCACATGGGGGAGGAGGAAGGGTTTTGTGTGTGTAGTGAAAAAGAATCTGGTCAGAGGCAGTGAACACCCATCCTCCACTGTGCAGACCAGCTCAGCTGCAGGGGCCCCTTCACCCTGGGAAAGCCGCATCCACAGGACAGCAGAGGAGGTGTTGTGGTCCATCAAAGCCCCACCACTCCCTTCCCCGCTTGCCAAAGGGATCCCCAGACCCTGCACCAGAGCACTGAAAATGATGCAACAAATCCACAGTCTTGCAACGGACCGTGTCAAACTGGTCCCCCTCAGGAGAAGCATCTGGGTGTTCTCACCTGCCCAAACATACATTAATCCATTGGATTCTATACTTTTTGGCATGGGGGACCCTCACCACAAGGAAGACCAAATGCAGGGGATCAATGAGACATTGCTGGGACTCTTGGAAGGGTGATAAGTTTCTACCTAATCACTGTAACTGTTCCCCTGTCCCCACACACCTCTTTTTCTACTTCTTTCTTTCTTTCTTTTTCTTTCTTTCCTTCTTTCCTTCTTTCCTTCTTTCCTTCCTTCCTTCCTTCCTTCCTTTCTTCCTTCCTTCCTTCCTTCCTTTTTCTTTTCTCCTTCTTTCTCTTTGCCTCTTTTACTATTACATAAAATATAGCAAATTTTTGATATCAACATCTAGCCTCCTTTGGTTTTAATTAATTTTGGGGTATACTTCTAGCCTTTTTGGGTTTGATCCGTTTTTTTTTTTTTCACAGAGACTTAGTTTTCTTTGCTCTTCTATGCTTAGACTGGTTCGTAACAGGGGTGGAGGTTGATTAGTTGAATGCTTTATCTTAATATTTAGAGAAATTCTCTCAAGTTGAAGAGTTACAAACTTTCAATAAACTGTGGCCTATGAGACAGACCACTTGTTTAGTGGCTCTATATCTTCTGAGTGACAGTGATGCTTATGCACACATTGCACACATTACACGTATGCATGTTATTTTTAATGCTAGTTTAGTTATCCTGACTGACCTCTGTGAAGTGTTGAGGCATATCAGTCCTTTATCATGTCTGCCATACCAGTGTGGATGTCTGAAAGCACAGATCACTTATGTTTTGCCAGATTAATCAGTTACATGCTCTACATGTGGATGTGTATGCAGCAACAGTACATGATCACTGTGAAAAAAATCCTCTCTTTTAGACTATGCTGTTTCATATTTTGGATGCACACTAGTGCAGTGGATTTCTTCTAGTCTTTAGTAAGAACTCTGCAAATGGAATAAGCATCACAAACATTTTTCACGATGTCTTGTGTTATTTCAAAGCTTAAATATAGCAAATTTGTTGTGTAGGTTTGACCTTGGCTATCTGCCAGGTGCCCATGAAATTGCTCCATTAGCAAGGTGTGGGGAGAAAGTAGGACAGAAAGTTCATGGGTCAAGAAAAGGACAGTAACATCACTCACTGATTGACACCACTACTTCTTATTGACCCTCAATTGCTACATTATTCAGCAAACTGTAGAAACCATACAAGAGTTTGTTCTCAAGAGATAACAGGCTGTTCCCAGGAATAAGTAGTTTTGTTTCGTCAGAGGAATAATGTTTTAGGGGACACGGCATCTTTGATTCAAGTCACAAGCCAGTATCATGTGATTTCTACTCCTCTAACTTTTGCCTAAAACTGTCCTGTTATACTCTGATTACTACAATGTAACAGCTACTCAAATTTCTAATTCAGCGTAAGAGATCTGGAGCACCTGTCCAATGAGGACAGGCTGAGAGTGAGGGTTGTTCAACCTGGAGAAGAAAAGGGAGGTCTGCCAATGCCTATATGGGCTACAAGAGAATTGAAGGGGGATTTTGACAGGACAAGGGGGAATGGCTTTGAAGTGAAATATGGCAGGTTTTGATTAGACAATATGAATAAATTCTTTACTGTCAGAGTGGCGGAGTGCCAGAACAGATTGTGGGATGCCCCAACATGGAGGTTACCCCAACCCCACCCAAGGGTTCAAGATCAGGTTGGATGGAGCTTTGAGCAAGCTGGTCTAGTAGAAGGTGTCCCTGCACATGGCAGGGGAGTTGGAACTGGATGATCTTTAAGGCCCTTTCCGACCCTTAACATTCTATGATTCTACAGTTCTGTCAGTTTCTGTTTTTCATTAATCAATGACCTCATAAAAATGGAAAATAAAATATGAAATAATGGTTGAGAAGGAAGATGGAAAAGATGACATCATGTAGTTTTCTTGACAAACAAGGCGGGCTATCAAAATAATAGCTGCAGAGTTCTGTCAGGATTAAATTTAATTAAAGACAAATATTACAGTTTTGTAGATAATTTATTTTCACTATCCATTATTAAAAAAATGTTGAGACAACTTACATTCATACAGGTTACTTTAGCTATGACAAAAATTAACTTAGCAACATTTGTGTTTCTAAAAAGAACACTATCTTTGAAAAGGAAAGTAAACTTTACACATGAAAGAAACAAAGCAAATACTACAGTAAAGGACTTAGTCACATGTTAACAAGAAGCCATGGACATTGCCTATTGCCTACTTCTGGTCTGTTATATGGTATATCTTGAGAAATGTTTACATTTGTATGAATAATTATGGACTATGAAGATTCTCTGATCCTTTATCTGTGTTTAGCAGGCAGAAGAGGGACGACTTGCTGAGCAGCACGGAGGGATGACCACCCATTTCTGAGATGTCTTGTCCTTGCAGGGTATCATTTTACATCCTATCAGCCCAAAACACCATTTTCTCTACTATAATTCCTTGTAATCCTTAATTCAGAGGTGTGTCAAGGGAAGGAGGGAGCGTGTGTGTGGAATGGAGTATCTTGGAGATGTCTTGGCTGTGACACACCCTTAGCTGCTGCTGCACAGTGGAGTTAGACAGGGGACAATGCAGTTATATTGTCATGTGGAAAGACTATAATACCATCTAGGTGGCTGGATTGGGAAAGAAAGGTGAGAAATTTAAAGACAACTGTGATTTGACAAGTATGGCTCAGGCTATAAATCTGTCTACAAAATGTGGTGGGAAATCTCATGAGAAAATCCAACCTAACTAAAAAAAAGTTTGAAAGGCAAAATATTTACTCGAGCTATTTTAGCTATTTAGTTTCCTCACTTGGGCAGCTACCTCAGCAGCAAAATACACCTCCGTAAAAAGAAAGGGAGGGAGTAGGTAGGAGAAAGTTTTTAGACTTTGGAAGCATTTAGATCAGTTTTGCAGTACATGTTAGAAAATTGCTGATGAGTTAACATTGTATGTATTTTTACACACAATCCACAGAGGATTTCTCATGCCTGTCTGCATGGTAGCATATGCTTTCCTCACAGTGGGTTTCACTTTGTGCAGATAGTCTGTATCCCTGTAACATTTTCACAGGGACTTGTTTCTTGCAGAGTAAAATAGGACTTGCAAAATGTTCCTCACATTCCGCATGATAGACCATACCTTTTATAGGTTCGTCAGTATCTCATACCCCTGACAGCTCTGTGATTTTGCATACTATTCTTCTTCCATGAGCCTCATGACAAAAATTTGTACCTTACTTGCAGCCATTGTCAACCTTACAGGGCCAGTACATTACAAGAGCCAACCTTAGAAATGCTACTTGACAAAGGACTTCTTAATGGCCCATACTGACATGCCACACAGCATTTTTTCCTATGTCATGTATTTCAGATTTCCAAAAGCCATGGATCCTGTTATGCCCCAGTGCACTTTTTGGGTTTACGGGAAGGTTGTTTAATTCACTCTGGGCACTCTCACACGGGAGAAAAACCAAAATTCTCAGGAGGTTCAGTAGCAAACTTATACTTGCAAACTTTAGAACATTAAAATAGTTCGCAGATTTTAAGACAACAACCAGACAAAGTAAGGCACTTCACAAACTTTAACTTAGGAAACTTAAACTTAGCCAGCTTTAACTTATCCAGACACAACAAGGCCCTTATGAAGGCATTGAATGGAATTTTTTAGTCTGGCTTAAAATATATTTCTAAAAGAAGAAGTTAGGAGAAGAAGGAAAGGGGGTGAGAGAGAGAAGGGGGAAGGAAGGAAGGAAAGAAGGAAGGAAGGGAGAAAGAGAACAAGAGAGAAAGAGGGAAAGAGAGAGAGAGAAAGAAAGGAAGGAAGAAAGGAAGAAGAAAAAGGAAAAAAATGGTAAGAGTAGAAAGGTATCACCACTCATTAATCCAGCAACAAGACTTGATTGTTGCAATTTTGATGTCCATTGGTTGAGGCAATGGCCATAGTCTTGATCCAGCGGAGTTGGGGGAAAGCCCACAAAATACAAAGTTCAGTGGGTTAATATGTATTTAGGTTTAGGTTGAATGACCAGGTGTCTCCCTGAGGGGAGAGTTTTACACTCTCATGCAACACTGTGGATCATGCCATCCTCTGGTGGAAGGCCTCCTAAATGAAGACTGTGGGTTTCATGTTTGAGCTCAAAGAGTCTTCATCTGTCCAGCACATAACCCTGAAAATCAAGGGTTGCATGGTAAAAAGTTGAACATATAATTTATTGCAATGATCTTGCAGAAGCCACCTATAACACAGGTTTATGTTACGCTTCAAGTCCGCACAGAAAATTGTTGGCAGAAAGACTGAGACTAGTTTTTAAGTTGCTCCCCGTTTTCATTTTAGGTGTTCACAGAAACACTCTGTCCAATCTACATACAATCTACTTGATGATCTCTTGTTACTCCCTGTTCTCCTTCCCTGTTTTAATAGAAATATATAAAATAAGAGTTCTCTCTCATTAATAGCTCTCATTTTCCACATAGATTGAGAATTAAACTAAATTATGTGTTTCAATACATAATATTACAATAAATAATTTGTCAAACCCACAGAACTGGAGATTCAGAAGTGATTTTGTTTGTTCCATGGGTTCAGTTTGCACAGTTTTCACACCGTTTTCAGAATTAGAAGCTGGGTCGTTACCACTGAGCTTTACTATTATTTGATATATTATTTTGTGCTTAATCCAGTTATTTTTAAAATACTTGAGCTTTTAGGATTTCCCAATAACATTACCTGATAGCTGCATAGATTCAGATACCTCATCTGTGTGAGCCCAAAGACTTCTGTTGACTTCTGTAGGAGTTGCGTTGGCCCTCTAGACCACAGCTGGAAGACACGTTCTGAGCATCATAATGAATTTTACTTTTTTTATTATTTCATTACCCTGAGCTCAATATATATTGATTATGCCAACCCATGAAGAGAGCATCTTCCTTTGTCTACTGAACTTGGATGGAATTTTGCCCTAAGAGGTTTTTCTTTCTCACTATTGTGCAATCTCTTTGCCAAACTTCTCTCCATGCTGTCTCTTGTCTTTTACACATACATGTAACTGAAATTTTCTTATTTATTACTGTTCTTTAAAAAAGCCCTATGATTTACAATTTTTGGGAAGCAGGAGAGGAGGAAACAGGTAAAAAAAGTGGAGCTATGAGCTCCTTGCTCTTGTGTTGTTTCCTAGGAGATCAAGCGTCAATCATTCTTCAATTTATGCTAACTTCCCTGCTCCATTTGCTGCTAAATAACTCCTGCTGGAGTAAGTAACTCCTTTTTATATGCACAGACTTTCACCACATATATACTTCACTCTGCAGTCTTAGAAGTACTTATAGTTGCATAATTTTTTGTAATAGTTCTTTACTAAATAGTAGGTTCTTCACTTTAGAGAAGTGAAGAGAATTTCGACAATTTTATTTTAATGGTATCATTCTTGATTGAGCAGGTTATAATACTTCTAAAAATACTTTATTGTAAAGGAGGTCTTGCTTTTCACTTAGATCCAAATCAGTATTATAACTCTGGGGTTCACTCCCAGGGAATTTTGATGTCTTCTATTACATATCACATATTTTCTGCTCTACTTCCCTGAGTTTTAATTGTTAGTGGGCATGCTGAGAAATTGCAGTTTTCACTAGATGAATTTAGCATTCTGCTAGATGAAAGTACATTAGAATCTAGATTTTACTTTGAATATTCTTAACTTTTAATACCTTCTTTATTACACATTGAACTCGTTAACATTGCTAATGAGTTGCTAAGAGTTAATCATATGTGTAATTGACATTTTGTAATGCAAAACTCTGTTTTATCTTGATGAAATTTTGCCAAACTTTAATCATTAGAGATGAGATTTTTTTTGTTCTCAGTGTGTATGTAAACACAATTTAACAAGAGGATAAATCCAATGTTAAACTCCGAATATTAGAGAAAAGCCATTATGGTTTTATATCAATTGTGGGACAACAAATTCACTACTGATTTGCACTTCTTTCTTTTTTTAAAACTCTAAAAACAGAATTTTTTTTGATGGCACAGTGAATCCGGTGCCATCTATCTACCTGGAGGTAATACAGTGCAGTATAAGAAGTATTAAATAAACATAAATTCCTTTGCATCATGCACTCATGGAATGAAAATATCGTCATGTGCCCAAACCAAAATGAAATTACGTGTGTACAATCAATCTACTCAGTAGAGCCTTGGAAATACAGACTAAATCTTATTAAAGAAGTTATTTCTGAAAATAAGATCAGAAGCAAGAGGTTTGCCCCCCCCCAAATGAAAACAAAAACAAACCCAAAAAAAACCAACCAAGAAAAGAAGGAAATTTCAACTTTGAAATAATATAGTACAGTCCTTTGTCAGTCTTAAAATTTGGCATGTTTGTCCTTTGCATAGGCCACATTTTGCCATCTTTGTGAAAATTTTCGTAAATTTGTCAGATTTGTAAGGCTTAGAAATACTGTGAGGACAGAAAACCTCAGATGCCCCTTAGGCTTTGGCTGTTAAATTTCAGTTTAATTCATTTTTACCAGTTGAACAACAAGCTAAGAAAACCACATGGCAGAGTAGAAAAGCAAAGGGGAACTGGTAATCAAACAACAGTGGAGGACAGCTGGTTAAGAAAAATGACTGAAGTGGGTTTGCTGTATAAGGCTGATGGTGACTGGGACTATGATTGAATAAAACAGACAGAAAGCAGCGAAGCAGGTCTGAGATTGGCAAGTGAAGAACTGAACTGGCCAAGCAAAGAAGCAGAGATAAGATGTTAATGGTGGTGAGAATGTGTTGTCAGAGCCCCCATGGCCCTGCACACCCTCTCCCCACCACATCTGCTGCTGCCGTTGCCGCTGCACTCTCGCAGAGGGCAAACGGAGAGGGAACACACTACCAGGATGCGACCCCCTGGCTCCAGCCACTCGCTGCAACCTGGCTCCAGCTGATGCCACATGGCTCTTCTACGATACCGTCCAGTTCCCTTCCAAGGTCAAATGGGTCGGGAGACGAGGGGCCATCTTCTGGTTCTTCTCCCACAGCCCTGACAGACTTACTGTTCGCTGGCAGCGCAGAAGGGCTCGGCACAGCTGCCATGGTGGCACAAGTGTCTCTCTTTGTCCGGTCTCTGGGTGCTGCATGTACTATAAGCGCCTCGCACACTGTCCTTCACGGACACAAAAGCTCCATCACCTTGCACAGCTCGGTCCCACAATGCATCCCTTAAAGTGTCCCATGTCCAAGGTTCAAAAATACTGGTACTGTCTAAAGTTGAGTCACAGTCTTTTGCCCAGAACAAGAGTCTGTTTAAATCTGTAGACTTAACTTTCCTGCTGTGTTTCTTTAAAACCCGTTCCAACGTCTCTGCAACGTTCTGTTCCTGGGATACACCATCCCCCATCGCTCCCCGTAGCTCGCCTACAACTTGCAGGGATTATTGCTGGCCAGCTTTCCTGCGTCTTTCAGCAGCACTTCAAATCTCATGGGGCTCAATGACGGGCGCACAGTTAGGTGTATAATAAATTCCTCACATGGGGCACCATTTGTCGGTGATTGAGGCACAGACCCGGATCAGCAGGGGATCTGAATCGTTTGTTCAAAGGAACGAGCTGGTTTTACATACTTTTTTAAGGCACAGTATTTTCATATATGGTAATTTTCACTAGGTGACCTATCCCATGTTGCCACATCAGCAATGCACTTCCTTCTATGGGGTGATCACTCTCTGTTCACCCGTCCGTCAGCTCCCAGCAGGCTCCTCTCCATAGGGGTCTGCTGTGTGACACCTCCTTCCCCCAGGGTCCGGTGGAGACAAGCCTCTCGGTGCCGCCATGTGCTCTTTTATGCTGCTATGTGCCTCTGCAGGCAGGTTTTACAGCTTGTAACTCAACTTTCTTCTATCTCTTCCCACACCTTGCAACTTCAATACATGAGAATTAAACAACCTTGAACTAAAGAATTTATTTTCCATAGGACCTTGTCTCAGTTGTTTCATAGACTGGATACTCAGGAGATGAATCATACATTTTCTTTATTTATTGAAAAAACTTCAAAGGTGTCCAGAGAATGAGGAGACTGACATAAGAATGAATGATCTACCTGTTATGGATTATTAAGTGTTGATTTTAAATAAGCCTGAAAAAACATGAATGATTTTTGGAAGGGGAGAGAACAGCAAACTTTTTACTGCATTTTGTCATGACATTTTCTAACTCATTCACATTGTAAATGATACTAGCAATATTCATTTTCCTAAAAATGTTCAAATACAAGGTGCTTTTACTGCATGAAAACAGTTCTCTTCCACAAAAATAGGAAAACAATTTTGGTTTAATCCATAGAAACATTTTTCAAATTTTTCTTCTTGAGCTCTGAAAAATAATCTATTATTCACAAATCTCAGAGAGATAAATAATACCTTTGAGGATCACATTCTTTATTTTCCTCTTGCACAATCTGTGGGAAGAGAGTCAAATAATTTACACCACATTTTTCTATGTGTCTGTAGTTTTATAGTCCTAATTTTTAAGTGTTTGATATGAGACCTTGAGTCTGATTTTGAAAACTGTTGAGCAATACCTTTACTTTGAAATTTCTTTGAATCTGTAAGGTCTATAAAATGCTGAACGATGTGTAAAATCAAGTCCTACATCTCTGATGGGATATTCTGAATAATGTAGCATTTTTCACCTTTACCTCTGTGTCTCAGATTGCCATTAGAAAATAAGCCTTTATTTCAAAGCAGTTTTGTGAAGCTAAATGTAACCATGTGAAGTACAAAAGTACCATATAAATACCATGTAAAAGAGGTCATTAAAATGGTTAAATATTTGATTCTACAATGAGAAGCTTCTAGTAGTTTGTGTTAACCAAGGCCTCGAACCATTAAAGGACAAAAAAACTGCTATTAAAAGAGGATAACATTTTATATCAGTCATGAGCGTGAAGGAGACCTCTAAGGCAAAAACGCTGTGTTGAGCATTAAATGAAGACCAAATTATTGTTCCACAGAGAATTTTGTATCTGGTGATTTCTGAGTTTGTGTTTTTGCTTGCAAAGTACTAATTATTACTATTGTGTGCATCTATGAATATTGTTTTCTTTCTTGTTCAAGTCTGCTTTCTGAATAAGTCCTGGTCAGTCCACTAGAAAATCCTTCACTAACAACACTTCAGATGTATTCAGGTGTCTTAGTTAAAAGACTTTGTGTGCATTGCTAATCAGCTAGTCACAAAGGGTAACAATCATGGTATAATTTGCTTTAAAATATTTTTCAGAATTCTGTTGAATGGCAGCCACTTAAAATACATATCTAATCCTTAACTGATTTTAAAAGTTTTAAATGCTTTATATATTAAGCCACAATATATCTGTGTGATAAAGAAAAATATTCTATATATTGCATATAATTTTGACTTCTTCAGTTGTCTCAGTTTTAGAATTACAAGATTGTGATAAAGTGGAGCAGTAGGATCAGTATATACAAAAAATCAGTGGAAATAATGGCTTGACTGCTTTGCATCTTGTGTTGGGCCAATGAAAAGACTATTTATGTAATCCTTTATATTCACTTGCATTAACTGTCTGTAGGGGAATATATTTAAGTGGGAATTTCTGTCAGTAGTGGAATTTCTGTCCAGATTACAAAAGTTTGACAAAAATTTGTTATGGTATCATACAACTCTGAAGTTATACTTTCTCACATGTATTGAAACTCACCCACCTGTTGGGCTACACTAGGTGGTGATAGAGAGATAGGCCCTGAAGGCTGGAGAGAGAGCCTCTTTCCTGGGCCCGGAGGTGATCCTGGGACTGTATCCAGGTCACTGGGGATGGGCGGAGAGAAGATTGTGAGTTTGTGAACAGGGATGGACCTGTGAGAGGTGATGATTGTAGTTTGTGACCTTATAGGGTATTGTTTACTTGTTACTGTAATAGGCAAAATCTGGGCACCAGGTGATCACCAGTGTCCCCAGGTGACTGGGGGACACTGTGGTGAACATCTTTCCTGTTTATATGATGTTATATCCTGTTAGGTGCTGGTATTTAGGGGGAATTCTGGCTGCACAAAATGACTTTGCATCTCCATCTTGTGTGTGTAGTCCATGCCCATGCGTGTTCGCTGCACCCACCAGCTGAAGAAAATGTAAAATAGCTTCATGTTTAGGGTTTCTATACTTGCAACAGAGTTGTATCAGCATATACAAGAGGTGAAACTTCCTCCTGTAAAGAAAAAGGTTCCAGGTGAAACCAGATTTTTCATGAGTGGGATTACTGCATGTTTATGCATGTTTTTTCAGACAGAAATATGTTTGCATACAGTGTACAGTCAAGGTATGCAAATCTTTTAAAAATGGCAGATGTATCAAATTTATAGAATGTGAACTGTAGGAATTAGCTGTCTATGCAAGTACAATTGTTATTTGCCTGGAAAATCCTGAAACTCCTGAAACTCTCCTTGTATGAAACATCAAGGCAGATTTTTAAATTTATTTACTTATTTTTAATTTTTTTTTTACTGAAAAAAATAATTTGTTAAGAGCAAGACAGATTTACCATTTTCCTCTCGTGGAGGAATTCGTATGAAGCATGAAAAGTAGACACTACAGCTTCTCTCTTCTACCACCAAGCACTTGGTTAAAAATATCAATGTATCTTTAATGAAGTTGCAAATCTAAATGATCAGAAATGAAGATGAAAATTATTCAGTAAACGGTGACAGTATTGTGACGTGTGCAGATGAGGTTCTAATGTGGCTGTCAGGAGAGGACCAGATGGTTTTAATTTTGAAAAATATGAGTTGAAAATTAGACGTAAGATAGTGTGCAAAGTCAGTGACCTTGTCATAAAATATTCTCAAAGAAGAAAATAACAGTAATGCCATTTGAATTCCATTAAATTCTGAGCCACTTCAGCCTTGTAATTTGTCTGACATATTATGACAGAGCAGCAGGCAATTACCCGAGAGGTTAAGGACACCACTGTGGGATTAAGCACAACTGTGGTTAAGCCTGAAAAGTAATAGTGCAGTTAAATGGCAGCTTAATTGCCTCTGAGAAGTCAGTTCAAAAGTTGTTCAGGGCCAAAACATTGATGTTCTACATTATTCAATTCTCTTGTTATTCACCAAAGGACAAAAATAAAATATAATGCGGGGTTTTGGATTTTTGTTTGTTTCTTTGTTTTTAAAGGAGAAAAGCTGACACTTATCCCTGTATTCTTGTGCTTGACTTAGCACAGTTTTAAGGCAGGAGGCAGTGGCATTTATTGTTTTTTTAAAACTATTTTGCACTTGCTCGTTTAGGCATGTTAAGCATTTTTGCAGAAGAACCATTGATACTATTAAGAGAATACCACTAATCATAAAAGTTAATTCAACATATTAATTAATCATAAAAAATTAATTAAAAATATTAAGTGAGGACATTGTCTGAACTCCCCCCAAAAATTGACCTTCCACTGCAGTTGCCAGCATGTTAATACATTTTATTAAACAATATGTGCATTAAGTTTTGAAGAACCAATGTGTTTTTTGAAAGAGTAAATTTCAGGAAAATATTCAAAATTACAGGAAAGAAGATGTAATTGAAGGAATCAAATTAAGAGGGCAGATACTTACATGAGTAATCGATTCTAGGCATTACGTATTGAGATAAAGAATTGAAACAGCATCAGTCTGTTCCCAAATAAAAGTAACAAAAGCCACTTGAATTTTGAATATTAAATCCCTCCAGAGAATTCTATTATCCGTCAACCATTAACTATTTCATAAATTATTCTGGAAATAAATTAACCAAATCAAGCAATAAATTACATTTTATATAATCAGAAAATATTTCATGGATGATTTGGAAAATACAGCTTTATACTGATTATGCAATTTATTGTTTAGGAATCATTAGCCCAGATTTAATATGGTCTAAGGGCTAGACTTGTCTATACCATTGTTTTGGGGATAGTTCCAAGTTTTGAAGTTGTCTTTTCTCAAGCTGTTTGTCATTTATTTGAAGGGGAAAAAAGTTATAGGTATATGTATCTCTTATATATAGATATATATTTATAGACATAGGTACATAGATACAGATATATAAGCAGAATTTAATGATGCAGGAGTTTGAGACCTGTGTCCTGGAATTAAAGGTGCAGTTCATTGATCTCTCCTGGAATGCCTGCAGAAATAACTCCCATAGCAGAATGCAGTGGTAGAAACAGGAGATAGGAACTGTGATCTCTATGTGTAGATCTACACCATGAAGAATTATGTCTGGGCAGAGGTAAGTCACATGTACTGGAGATATCTATAAGCTGTGGTCTATGACAGCTGGACCCATCAAAGACTATTAGGGAGAAATTGTTATAAGGAGTGTTGCGTTAGATGTAGATGATCCAACAATGCTGAAACATACAATTACCTATTTAGAATCTATTTAGAAAGCGATGAAAGCTCTTGTCTCCCCTATCTGACCTAACCTTTCCAGATGGTCAGAAACTGGAACACAGGAAGTTCCACCCGAGTGTGAGAAAGAACTTCTTTACTGTGCCTGTGACCAAGCACTGGCACACATTTCCCAGAGAGGTTGTGGAGCCTCCCTCACTGGAGATATTCAAGAACTGTCTGGACACAATCCAGTGCCATGTGCTCTGGCACGGCCCTGCTTGAGCAGGGAGGTTGGACCAGATGACTCATCATGGTACTTTTCCACCTGACCCATTGTGAGAGTGTGTGTGTGTGTGTGTGTGTGTGTGTATGAGATTTGGGTTCCATAGCTCTACTATTTTATGTCAATTTAATATTGTTAGTACATCTCAGTCATAGAGTTGTTAAATGAACCAAAGCCACTCTGTTTCATGTGAGTCTTCCCAGGTTGTGCTGTGCTGCACTAAGCTGCGTGTTTATAGTGACCTCCAGACGTGCTGCTCTGTACCCATGTGGGCATGGAGTGTTCCTTCACATGTGCAGATATGTTTGCAGGCTACTCATTGTAATTTCAGCTATAATTTACCATTATTCTGAAAAAAATCTATCTTCCTCAGGCATGATTATTCATTTTATTTGATACAATGATATTCTTAGAGACAGAACTACTGTCTACCCTGTCAGTGTAGCAAATTGGTAACTAACATATGTTTCATTAAAGATTCCCACACCTTTCTTCATCCCTTGCTAATCAGCACGGCAGAAACAGATAACAACATAAAAAAGAGTAAATAAATACTCATAGGAAATTAATGTTTGTTTGTAAAACAAACTGATAGTAAATGGTCTTTTAATTTGAGCATTTCAGACACAAATAATTTTTTCTAAATCTGAAGAGAAGCTGACTTCTGTGAAATAATTTGTTTCCCCCAGTTCTCAGTACAAAACTTTTCTTAGCAGTGGCGTCCAAATAATGGATTCTAGAATATGTGTGAATGAGTAGTAAGAATGTTTTATGAAGAGCTTTTTCATAAATTCTTTTCTCTCCATGTTGATTTGCTGTAGACAGTGGAACATAGAATACGCAAAAGAATATGTCAAAAAGGTTTCTGAAGATATGAGGAGAGATTTATCATCCACACAGCATTGCAATTGTAATGTCTTACCTCAGTGGGATTGCCTGTTCCCCAGCAATATATTTTTCAGATCAAAAATGAGTAACTGAACAAAGCCCTGCATCTTTCTTCCAACAAAGTGAAAGGCTCAGAATTTCAAAGCTGCTCTGTGAAATTTTGAGGGTCCCTGCCCCAGTTAAGTGCCTCATTCCCCAGGTTTTGACAGGGATTTGATGTCTAAGCTTTCTGACAAACGCCACAAGGCACCTACATAATCTTTACTTGGATGTCTGAAACTTCATATATGCAAATAAACACTAGATCACCCTGACAGTAGCATGTGTAATGACACAGGACTGGAGGAATTAACTTACAGGATGCTGCATATTATTTTTATTTGCAGAAGAAGGGAATACCTTTAAAGAACTGCAAATAGAAATAGCATTTGTTTCTTAGATCATATTCAGGAGTTTTTGAGGTAGGTTTTTTGAGCAGTATAAATGCTGCTGAATATAGGTTAGGTTTTTTTTCAATTACTTTCAACCCACATCATGATTTATTTTGATCTTTGCTATCTATGCACCTTACTATGTACATGCCATTTTCTTGTGGCAACTGCTGAATGCCAAGAAGCTATGTCAGCACAACATCATTACCCATAAATTTATTCCACACTGAAGGTGCCAAAAAATAGTGACATAAAGGCTTTCAAATCAGTCTGTATACTTCTGCAAATCCTACATTGCCATACAGTGAAATCACAAGGTTGGTTGCTTTTTAACGAAGGTTTATTCAACTTAAACTTCACGTTGAGAATGTCTCAACAATTCTTCTTTTCATATCCATATTTCTCCATTGCAATTAAAAGCATTAGTCATCGTATCTTTGTGTTTTTAAGTCTTGAGGTGCTAGCAACTAACTTTCTTCCTTTGCATTTTTAATTGCTCTTCTGATAACCCAAATTAGTATGTATCTTTCACACCCACTCACCATAAAGTGCAAAAGGAGCTTAAATGAAATAGGGAACATGGGCAGCACTTTCCACTGGATCTGGATTTGAACAAATACCACCTGAGAAGAATCCTGGATACTCAACTGTTGCTGATTCCATCCTACACCAGCCACAGAGCAAGCAAAGACCTGTCTAAATCAGGAGAGGAAATATCAAATGCTCCCTCGGTCTAACTGGTAGCAGAAGTACCAATGGGGGCTTTTTTTTCTGGTTTGCAAATTGCTCAGGAAGGGACTGAAGAACATTCAGGTTGGTTGCTCCTGTAAGTTTTGCATATATTTCAGCAGAGAAAATTTTATGTGGTACTGGCTATTAACTGAAATCATTAATTCGTATGGAACACATGGACTCAACATGTCATTTTACTTTGTCAGGTCGTGGACAGGATGCTATAAGCACAATGCATCAGCACAGCCCAAAGAACAAACCTGTCAATTTTAAAATCAAATGTATAATATAAAATTTCTTGTATGGGTATCTTGAAGCAGCCAACCTTAACAATTTCTTTTTACTGGCATTTATGCAGCTAGCTATCAGGCATTTCAGCATTTCACATCTAGTGAACACAACAGGGTTATGAATGCAGTCAAATCAAGCTCTAGTTTTGAACTGGAGGAATGTTTGCAGAAAATGTACTGTGGTCTTACACCGTGGTGTGTTACATTGATGGTGAAAGAAATAACCTGGAAAGTCAAAATATTGGTTATTTAGTGTCAACTACTACATTCTTCTGAAGGAGAATGAAAAGGGGAAGACCATAGGAAGGTAATGGAAATACATACCTGCTGCTTCTACGAAGAAATGCCTGGAAAAGACTGAGTGGTTGCTTCTGCTGTGTAAGTTTGTAGAAGAAGTATTATATATGCACCAAGCACAAAGAAGCTAATTAGACTAAATAAAATTTACACATCAGTTCTCTGTGACGACTTGAAAAAGAAGGTTACTATTTTGCGCAGAATATATTCTCATGTTAACAGCTTGTTAATTTTTCAAACTTAGGTAGGGTCACATCAATTTGGACCACGTATCAATTTGACAAATTTGGGTGACTTTGTACTTACGAGGTTTTATGAGACTATATGCAGGCAAGAGTGCAAACAGTCTTTTCCATTTGCAATATTATCTTCATTTATGCCCCTCCTTTCAAAGTACATTTACATTTCATTTGTACCTCTCAGAAAAAAAACCTGTTCTTATAAAATTCAAAGAATCTCCTCAGCAGAACCTTAAAAGTGTTTTCCAAATCAGAAAAATAGCTTGATTTAAGTTTCCTTTAGTGTATGTTTTTGTTCTAAATTGAATATCGTAATTTAAAAAAATTAAATATTTTATCATCTTAAAGAATAATTGACAAGAGGTATTCCTTATTATATCAAAATCATTCTCAAAAAGGTGTTTTCTTCAGTATTTATTTCTTCTTTGGCATACTAAATAAATTCAACTGCTTCTGTCTCAATGAAAAAAAATAAAGGATCAGTTGCTACAGCAACTACAGCTCATTTTAAATTCAGTGTCTCTGTGTCTCTTGTACCTGTTATTTTGAGTTAGATAAGAAGTCAGAAACTACCTCCTTTGAATAACCCAATGTTTTAAAGATAGCAAAGGGAATATTCTTAGCAGAATATTTTCTTAGCTTTTTAGGATTTAGTATTGCTAAATTTGACTCTGAAACTTTAATACCAACCAATCTCATGTGAAAGTATTGCAATCTGATTTCTTACATAGTTCTTGGAACTTTTTCCCAGTCTGTTAATTTGAATTAGGTCACCATTCATGATATCCTCTCCTTGATGTTTATTTTCTGATGGATGTTACAGTTGTTCAGACTTTTGTTCGTAGCAGATTACAAAAATCTCCCAATTATTTGTGTTATTGTTTATGATGTAGTGAGCTGTATAGAACCTGTAACCTTAAATCATTTTGACGTATTAGAATGACAATACCGATACCATCAAGAAGTTCTAGTGACCATTCTAGGAGCAGAAATTCTGGAGTTGCAAAACTTGAGTACAAAATATATTGGTCACACTTTGATTCACGAGTGAAACTGAAAAATAGTACAGTAGTTAATGAGGGGTATGTTTACATTTATTAGAGCAGAATGAGAATGTTTCTAAAACTTTTTTTTAATTGAAAAATATAATTTTGTCAAAACCAAAAATGAAAGGAAAATAAAAAGATTAACAACCATGATATTGGAAAACATCCAGTATCATATGAAAGGGGGGACCTTCTTTGAAACCTTTATATTTGATCACTCTGTCAACACCCCCAGGGAAGTATTGTGCCCAATCATCCTCTCAATGCCCCATTATGGGGACCTGTTGGAGGTTTGGATTTTTCTTTTTTTTTTTCTTTCTCTCAGGGAATTTTGTCGCATTTGTTGCTAAGAGATGATAACAACCAATATTTAAGAGAACAAAAGATGTAGCCACGGGGGGAGAGGGGAGTAGTGCAGCTGACTGCACTTTGGTAGCTGAGGAGTTTTCTCTTGGGAAGGGCAGAGATACTAATGGATTTTGGCTGGGGGCTGAGGGGTTGGGCTCAACTCCTTGGTCTCTCTTGCTCTGGGGATTGGAGGGGAGACAGGCTGCGGTCGCTGTGGGAAGAATTCGCCACCACTGAGGAGTTCTGTCTTCTTCTATTTCCTCCTACGGTGAGTGAGGCTCTGCTTGTAAGAGCGACCATTGCACTGGGACCTTTTTAACACCCTGCTTCACTGAAAGGACCTTCACCGTCCACTCGGGTGTCTCGGGGAAAGCCCAGGACTCTGAGCCCTGAGCCCCTCCGAGGGAGCCTCTCCCAGCTGCGTTCTGGATCCCACCTGCCGCTGCCCAGCCCCACCGGTTTTCTGCCATTGCTCCAGGTTTTTTGTTACACTGTAACCCAGCACCCCATGCCTGACAGGACACCCTGCGGCTCCTGCTACAGCTACGGCGTTTCTGCATTTTTTTGTTTTCTACTTTTTTGTTTGCTACCCCTAGTGTGCCCGCTTCTGCCGTTCCAGCCACTGCTCCGAGGTTCCTGCTACAGCTCATTTCGCCACCTGGAGGGGCACCGGGATCAGCTACCCCTGAGGGTTCATAAAAGATGTCCCTTTTCTCTCCCGCCCGCTGCGCCGCCACCACTACGTGAGGAACTGACCGAACTCGCGCCATAGCGCCCCCTGCAGGCGCGGGGAATCACCGCACCCGCCCTGCCCCGCCCGGAGCCAACAGCGCCCCTGCCGGCTGTGACCGTAACTGCACCGAAGGGGAAGGGGCCTGAGAGCCGAGAGAAGGCTCTGCTGCGTTTCTGGTTCTGTTTGTTGTCGCGGCCATTGTTGTTCTTTGTTTGCCTTGTCATACACATACATACTAGTAAAGAACTGTTATTCCTTTTCCCATCTCTTTGCCTGAAAGCTGTGTAATTTTGGAGTTATAATGATTTGGAAGGAAGGGGATCACATTTTCTATTCCAAGGGAGGTTCCTGCCTTCCTTGGCAGACACCTGTCTTTCAAACCAAGACAGGACCCTCCTAAACAACCCACGGAGGTTTGACCAACATATTCAGGGTCACACACTGACAGTGTCCCCATTCTTAGTCAATTTTGTCAAGTATGTAATGTGCTGCCAGCCACTGCTAGTGTCCTTGAAGGACTTAGGCTAAACAGTTTCTGGAATAACATGTTCTATTAACAAATACAGTGATAATAGAAGACTGTGACAGGTTAAAGTTCAGAGACTGCCGGTAGTTGACAGTATATTGATTGCAAGAATGAGTTGGAAGTGAAATACAGACAAAGTCTAATCCCCAATGAAAGCTAGCTCAAGATAATCACTCAGCACACACAGAATATGGTTCTTACTCAACAGGCACCCCTTAGGGGGAGAAGGCAGGGTCGATCTATTACTGGATTCCAGAAGTTATGATGGCACCTTCTCTGATCTCTTTTCCTGCTTAAACTATATTTATGTTATTTTCTTCTAGGGAAGGGAAAAGTTAAAGTAACAGTTGATATAATTTCACATTTGGGTGGAGTTCAAGGGAATTTAGTCATTAGCATATGCAAAGGGCATGAAAAGTACTGTGTATTTTTGAGTTAATGAAGCAAAGTTGAGGTTTCAATTGCCGTCTGGATCATTCCTTTGGTTTAATTTCCATCAGCTGGATTGTTTCTTATGGAGCAAAACCACACCACCACTGTGTTGCTCCATCCTTTGATTCAATTCTACACTGATTTCTACAGAGCAAGACAACAGCACCTTTATGCCACTGCATCCTTTGTTTCATGTCTCCCTTAGAGAGACTTCCAAGATGCCACAGTGTTTCTGCTCCTAAGGTGTGCAGACAATTTGTCCCTGGTGAACTATAGCCAAAGCATGCACCCTAGACAAAGTCAACCCACCACAAATTTCAAGCCCTAATCTTTTTATTATAAGAAATAAGTGACAGAAGTAAAAAGATATTTGGAGAAAAAATAAAACAAAAATTTAATTTTAAGACATTCTGATTACTAAATATGCATACATACTTGTGGCAAATATACTTACATCTTAATGAAATTGACTGTAAGGACATATAGCTGTATATGACTGGTGGAAGAAATGCAAGTGAAACATATTTTCAGAAATATATACATTCATATATAAATAAATACACATATAGTGTATTATTTTGATTACTTCAATAGTGTAAATCATAAATTTTATTTTATTTCCAAGTCAATTCAACATGTTTCAAGTTAAACAGAGAAAGAATATATGTAGACATTTTATACAGAATATGCATGTTAAATCAACAGTCTGATTGACTTCCTTTATAAAAATGCATGACATCTTCAGTATTGCTGAGCAGAGTTTTCTACCACCTTTTTATACTCTATAGTAACAATATCATGTTTCCTTCAAAAGAATTTTAAAGTCTATGCACTTAAGAATATTATATTAAAGTCTCTGCACAGAGCCATTGTATAGAAAACTCATGAAAAAAAAGCGTGTGTTTTCTCAGCCTAAGCAAGTAAACTGTTGTCACCAAGGGCAAAATGGTAATTGTTTAAGCTGAGGAGAGAATACACACATTTATTTCAGTCAGAACATGATACAGAGCTGTTTACCCTGTTAGCTTAAGCTTCCCTGCTAAGACAGAACCATTTCTTTTTATCTGTTGTGGTAGATGGTGACTCAGATCTTAAGTACAAATTAATCTGTTTGAAATACAGCTGAGCAAAACCAAAAAATATTCATGAATATTAATTGAGAACATTAATGTCAATTTGACTGGTTTTAATGACCTTTCCTAGCCCATTTCCAACCCATTTCCTTGAATGCTTTACATGAAGTGTCAAGAAAACATATGGAATGTTAAAGTCACAAGTGCTCTTACAGTTTACAAGGACAACAGTCACACCAACCAGATTTGCATTAAGGTATATGTGATGGTTTGACCCTGGCTGGATGCCAGGCAACCACCAAAGCCACTCTATCACTCCCCTCCACGACTGGACAGGATCCATGAGTCTAGATGAAGAAGGGAGAGGCCACTCACCAATTCCCATCATGGGTAAAACAAACTCACTTGGGGAAATTAATGAATTTAATACCAATCAAAATCAGAGCAGGATAATGAGAAGTAAACAATTAAAAACACCTTCCTGCCACCCTTCTCGCTTTCCCAGGTTCTACCACCTCACCCCTAGCAGCTCAGGGAGACGAGAAATGGGGGTTATGGTCAGCTCATCACACATTTTTGCTGATGCGCAGGTAGAGAAGTCCTCCGCCTGCTCCAGCAAGGGGTTGCTGCCACAGGAGACAGTTCTCCACAAACGACAGTTCTTCATGAACTGCTCCAGTTTGGGTCCCTTTCCATAAGGGTGCACTCTTTCAGGCACAGCCTGCTGCAGCATATGCTCTTCTCTCCATGGGTCTGCATGTCCCTGCCAGAAGCCTGTTTCAGCACAGGCTTCCCATAGGTTCAGAGAACCTCTCAGGCAACCACCTGGTCTGGTGTGAGACTCCTCCACACGCTGCAAGTGGATCTCTGCATCACCATGGATCTCCATGGGCTGCAGAGGAATCTCAACTCTGGCACCTCCTGGAGCACCTCCTCCCCCTCCTTCTCACTGACCTGGGTGTCTGCAGAGTTGGTCCTCCCACATGTTGTTATTCTATTCTTCTCTGGATGCAATTACATCTGTGCAATAGGTTTTTCGCTTTTCAAATGTCTTATCACAAAGGTTTTACAATCATTCCTGATTGGCTCAGCCTTTGCCAGAGGCAGGTCTGTCCTGGAGCTGGCTGGCATTGGCTCTGTCAGACAAAGGCGAAGCTTCTAGCAGCTTCTCGAAGAAGCCACCCCTGCAGTAACCCCTTCCCACTACCAAAAACCGGCCACACAAACCTAATACAGTATAATACCATTTTCCTAGGCAACCTGATTCTCTTTGGAGAAACAGACAAATTTTAGATTCACAGGACAAAAACTGGCTTACTGTTTCCCAAATATATTAATAGGTTTAAAAAGAAGTGTGGTGTCTTTCTAAATCCTTTGTTTCTATAAGACTTCCAGTTTGATGCCTAAACTTTATGATATGTTAATAACACTCCTAATTTGTCATTTACATTTAGACCATGTGCAGTAAAGTGCTGGCTCTCCATTCTCCTTGTAATCACACTGAGTTAGCATGTTTTCCAACTTCCTGTAGATGAACAGTTTTCCTCACAAGTGGATTTAGGTGCTTTCCTGTCTGTTTCAGGTGATCAGCAACTCACTAGAGAGCCAGACACTCGCAGTATGTTCCCCATAAGCATCTGTTTCAAGCCAGAAATAAAATATTAAGCTAATGAGTAGGAAAGGCCGAAGATAAATAAAGGTCCAACACCAGCACTTCAGTGGCAGGTGTCTCAACCTGCAGCTGCACCTGCAAACTGCCGTGTGGGATTAAACAAAAATCAGATCAATCCTTCCTTTCAGCCTCTCAAAGAAATAAAGCAGATACAGTCTGCTGCCCAACAACCCAATGGATAATAGTTGTGCATTGACATATTCCCCTGGTTTGAAAACAGAAACATTTTCAGATAAATGTGTTTAACTATTGAGAATTTCAGATATTATAATGGTAATGATATTGAGAATTGCCTTAATTTTGTGTAGAGTTAAGAAGTATCAAAATTTACTGCCCAGGTAAAATCTTTCAGGATAGACAATGGGATAAATACATATTTTTTAAGGTGCAACATAGTCTTTGCAGTAGCTGAAATTTCCAAAATTTAGGCAATTCCTGCTAATAGGAATTAGGTGTCTAGAGCTGATTTTTAGTGGAGTTGAACGCTACCAAGAACCAGCTTGTGAACACCAGTGACACAGAGATGTTAGAACCATCAAATATTCCTGTTCCACTTCTAAATAGAAGCTCTTTGACTGTGTGGACAAAGCACAGAAACAATAATGTATGATTTTGCTAGTATCTAACCAATTAAAAAAGCACAAATATTTCATTATAACATTTTGTTTTCCCAGCATGTTCAGATCCTTAATGATATAAATCATCCAATCAGGCTATACAAAAAATACCAGATGATTTCTATAATTTGTGTAATGAAAAAGGCAAATGTTTTTAATGAACTTGAAGCTCAAAAGCATTCACTGAATAACTTTGTCTTTTCAATGAAAGCACATTCAAATATTTTTCAGCTCATCTAACAATCCTTTAAATAGCAGAGAATACATTTTTACAAATTACTGAATAAGGCATGAATGTGCATTCTTGTGAAAATGCTTGAAGTCTGTGGCAAGATATCAGAGAATTACTAATATGATTTAGCAGTGAATTTAGCTTTTAGTACCCTACTAGGTGAATAGCTGATGCATTTTTCTTTCATGCTGGTTTTATGCCTCTGCAATCACCAGCTTCAATACAGTTTATTGTTTTGTGTACATATATGAGGAGTGCAAGCCCATGTGCGAGAAAGAAAGACCTTCAAGATGAGTCTGAATGCAGGCCGTCTAGCTGCTTTTGCATTGTAAACATTCAGAAATGTTCTCATACCTGAACTTATCCCTATTAGTTCAATAGTGGAGAATTTGTGATACAGTCTATATAGGTAAAGAAAAGCAAACTACAAAAGGAAACCGAATAAAACAAAAAGATAACATACAAGTACTTAAATCAATAAATTTCTTCAAAAACAAAAAACCTGATAGTAATAATACAGTATCAAAAATGTACATCACCTTTGAACAACAACAAAACAAGTAATAATGGTATAGTATAAGAACTGCATCACTATTGAACAACAGTTTTTTTCAGCTGTGTGTGGTGGAGAGGGCCAAGGACTCTACAAGGGGTCAGACTGGCTTCATGGGTGAGTTCAAGGTTTGGACTACCAGCCAAAATGTTCTTTCAGCTGGAATTCGTAGTTCAGGAAAGGCTTAGCAGGAATGAGCTAAATAAAGGCCATAAAGCTCAAAAATTAGTTTCTTAAGCTCACTATAGGAAATGCCAAGCACAGGTTTGTGTCTCAAACTCCACTTTTCCTATTCTACTCCAGCTTTACAAATTTTTTTTTTTTCTAAATGGATCTGTCCTTTTCTAAAAATAGTTTTACACATCAAGATTTGATCTGCAGTCTTCTCAGTGTACTGGTCTCAGTGTATTCTGGTTTTCTGGACATGATGAGCAGGTCTTTTAAATGAACTTCTGTGTGGTTGTCCTGTCTGAATCCTGCTAGCACCCACCCCTGACAGGCATTGGGACAAGCCTTTCTGACACTGACAGTTCCACACATCAGAAAGGCAGTGACTTATCATAAAGTGACTAGGAACTTTAGGTCTAAGTGTAATTTAGATGTTCTCCAGGTTAGGCAGATTGGAAGATACAGTAAAATCAACAGAGAAAGTCTGCTGTGAACTCTCTCTGTCTAGTATGGTGATGGAATCATTTCATATTTCTAAGATTAGGTCATCTAATCACACTTACAACTCTCCTGTTTCTAGCTCCTGCATTCCCCCTATTATTATTCTCACTTTGCTTCTCCTTTCGATTCCCTGTATGCTTCCTTATGGTTATCTCTTGATCTTGTACGTTCTCAATATGTTGTCCATTTTCACATCATACATCAAAATTCAGCTTTTGTTAATCAGCTTTCAAATCGGGTGCTAGC
This sequence comes from Ifrita kowaldi, assembly GCA_013398055.1. Taxonomy (NCBI): domain Eukaryota; kingdom Metazoa; phylum Chordata; class Aves; order Passeriformes; family Cinclosomatidae; genus Ifrita; species Ifrita kowaldi. The sequence continues at coordinate 31,480 of VZRS01007381.1, forward strand.
TCTTTGTCCGGACTTTTACTCATTTACTTGATCCATATTTATTTTTTGCTGTTTCACTTACACAAATCTGTGGGGGTTTTTTCATTCTCTCTTTTTTTTTCTCTTATTTTATTGCTTGCTTCCCACTGATTCTCTGAGAAACAATTAAATTTGTACTAAAATCTGAATTAGAAGGAAAGATCAAAATTAAACGAATTAAATTAATGTTGCACTGATTGTTTTGATAGACCTATTGGCAAAACCTTTCTGAAAAACATATTTCAAATGCAAATATACAGCAGTGAAATGGTTAATTGCAGATTGATTTTCTAAAAAACTACTGCAAATCTGCTCGTCAGACTGAGGGTGCTTTTTCTACGTCACTGTGTCTGTATAGTGGCAAGAGCCGCTATTTATTTAAGTACCTCTCTTTTTGAAAAATGGGTAAAGCAGAATGTAGATGGAGGGAGAGGCTGGTTTATGCTCCATCAAATGCCCTGTGTTTTGCTACATCCCTAAGCATTGCCAAAAAGAAAAAAACAACCCAAAACACGCTTTTTCTCCATCAGTCTTTAATGGATGGAAAAATTCCATGAAGTATGTACATTAACATGGAAAATAAATGAGACCACTGATTAGCCACATAATCATTGACTTTCAGGCTGAAAATACGACCAGAACCCTTTTTAAAAAATACATAGTATATGTTGTATATATTTTTTTCAATGTACAATATTATCACAATACAGATCAATAAGCTAACCCTAAAATCAAGGGAGGATATTGCCATGCGGTTAGCAGAGAATGACCCACTGCAGAAGGGCATTAATACCAATATTCTCCAGGACTGTAAACAATCTTGTAACTACAGTCAGTTTTACGAACTAGAGCACAATGTTTAAAATAAACAAATCTGTATTTTGTGGGTTGTTTTTTTTCTAGATATAAAAGGGCCGTGATGATGGGGATAAATTGAGTATTTGTATAAAACTGAAATGCTAGAGTGGGCAGCCCCCAGAGATGTGTTCCTGGATGACTCGAGTAGCAGAGTCTCCAAGAACTTACCTCTAGGAACACAACCCAAGCACACCCCAGAGGGGGCTCCAGGAGTCCTCTAAATTACCCCTCACTGGCAAAGGCTTTTGCATACAGTTTGTGTTTAGGGTACAGTATCTACTACATCCCCAACCTTGTGTTTATCTCCATTGTGCAGACTAGCAGTCATGGTTTGGTGCAAGCCACTTCCTGAGAGCCTTTGCCACTCCACCAAATGACAAAAAGATTACAGTAGTAGGGTATAGTTTACCCCTTTATATGGGTTTGTGCTGGGAACTATTTTGTTAGCAGGACCTTTTGCAATTGTGGTGCACAACCCGCGGATTTGGTTTAGGGAACAGATAAACATAGGGACTGAAAAAATGCGTACAGAAAATAAAGTATTTCTTGTGGTCTCCATACACATGTTCTCCATGTTATGGAGAACAGCACAGAGAATTCACAATATTTTCCTTATTTCCTCCATAAGTCTATAGATATGCTTGTTTCCAGCCTGACTAAAAGATGTTTGAAGAGGATTTAAACGCCCCATCTTCTAAATTGAGTGTTAATGGGAAACTAAGAATTACAATGCACTGTTTGTCTTAATGGTATAGTTGGTGAGGATTTTGGTCAAAATCTCCAACAGATATTTACAACTCAAAAACTCCTTGACATCATCTGTGTTACAGTCCAACTCTTCCTTGTATAGCCACTGAAGTCTGTAGATCTGTGATTCCTATTAGGCTGCTTTAGTGTTACCAGTCCAGACACTCCCACCACATAAAAAATAGAAGCATAGTGATGGTTTAAAATAAACTGAGTTTAATCTCCAAGAAAATAATGTGAGAACTCACTGATTAAACAAATAAGAAAATGAGAAATGCAGTTGATTTCTGCTTTATTGCATTTTACATTGTCCCAGTCTCTTCAGTCTGCAACAGCATGCAGCAGAATTTAGTTCTGATGTTTTGCAGAATTTAAGACATGAATATGATTTGGAGAACTTAAAAAATTCTGCGGCTTTGTATAAAAAAAAATTATTTTCAAAAGCTTATACTAGAAGAAACAAAAAATTCTGGCAGAACAAACACACTGAGCCAATTAATGTGCTCTAGAGCAAATATTCATGTTTAATTCTCACAACTTAAGGTTTCTTACTGAAGTTAGATAAAATTCTGTCCCTTTATTTGGCAGAGATAAACGCTTATTTGATAAATACAGCCTTGTTCCCAAGATAACTTGTCATTCATAGATAGCTATATATTGACCCTACTATTATAATTAATGTAACTATTAAAATGCCTTTTCCTGACTATTTGATAAAAAGATACTACAGCCAATCACAATTTCAGTGACTGGTGGTACTTTGAATATTCCCAGATTCCTTTCCTCAGATGAAATATTTTTTGTGATGGGTTTCTACCAGCCTTCAAGTCGCCAACTTTTCCTTCTTAAGAGGATAGTAATTCCTTCTAAAAAAGCCTGACCTTTTGCATTACAGAATGGAAGCATTTGCAGTATTAGTACTATTAGCTAATGTTTAATGTATCTTTCTCTCTTTTGCCTACTTTCAGCTACTATTATCTTTTTTCTGATGCTGATTTTTTATTTTTATTAATAGCACCTAGTAATAAAATAAAAAATGCCTTTAACTGTAAAAATTTAGGTTTATAACTTCAGCTGAGATTAAATATAATAAATTTATTTGGCCTTTAAATGACTGCATGACTCTAGTGATTATCTTCAACATGTAATAATGCTGAACTGGGTCTGTATTCTGCCTAACTTTTCTATATTATTCTTCCATTGGTCTTATTCTCTCCTCTTTCCTAATAAAAATATATATCTATGTATCTAATTATATTCTAACTCTTACAAATTATTTAAATGTCTCTGGGTTTAGTTTTTAATCTTTAATAGTCTGTGAGTTGGGGGTTTTTTACTTCAACATGGTTTAAATGGGCCTTATGGAAAGATAAACTGAGGAGGAAATAGCAGCTATGTATAAAAGGTAAGCTTGAAATCTGCATGGATATATACAGAAAGCTTAATTTATCAGAAATTAACAAAAAAGAATTACAAGGCCCAGTGTGGTGGACAAGGACTGGCATAGGAAGAGGGAAAAGTAAAAATCAGAAAAACAGGAAGCAGGGAGTGGGCCCAAGTATCCAGCATTTTGAAGGCAATCAGTAGACTTAGTGTATTGTAAGAAATCAAGTATTTCTAGGTAAGGGGTCGAAATAACACATAATAGAGGGCATTCCCACTCAAGATTAAGACAGAACTAAAACTATATCTAACCTGTGAGAAAGATGTGTTTCATGGGTGTGTCTACTAATTCACAAATTAAAGTAAGACTATGGGACAAACAGAAAAGTAGTAATACATGTTAAAGTGGCATGCTGAATGATTTCTGGAATCCTTAGGATAGTGGAAAGGAAAAAGAACAGAAGTCTTCATTGTTTTTTTCTGGTAGAGTGAATAGACAGAGCTGAGTGGAGCAGCATAACTGCTGTTCTCAGCAAGAAAGACAGTTGTTTTCCAGTTTTTGATCTAGCTTCTCTAGAATCTACTGCTGGGATATTGCATACAGGTAAAACCTTATCTAATGAAGGCCCTGTTGCCTTTGTAAAATCATGGCTCAGACCTGTTACTTCTGCTAGAGAAGGACCATGGGAAAGAGGCATGGCTGAATTACAAGTAGAAAAACATGCTGTGTGATTATCATGTGTTCACCCAGTGGTGTGTGGTGATTGGTTAAATTAAGCTTGTTGTGCTTTAAAACTGTGTAAACAGCTAAGAAACTATAAAAGACACTGTGTGATATTAAAGATAAGCTTTTTGCCTTCTGAACGGAGTTGGTGTTTGTGATTTGTGAGTGTCGCATCTGTCTCAACTGTGACACTGGTATGCGGAGGATGAAATAACAGGACATCACACAGCGATCAATATGATCATGTGAAGCCACTTATTATTCAAAGAATATACACTTATGTAGCATTTTTAGATCTGACTCCGTAATGTTTCGAACATCGTGCGGTCGAAAGAGGCATAATGATTGGATGCTTGCTACTGTTAGCATGTTGCGTCTAAACTTCTGATTGGACACTTGCTGTGACAGCTATTCACCATATTTCAATTTCTCACATCCTTTTTGCTCAGCATAATGTATCAATCTTGTTTGAACTAAATTATTGTTTCAGCAGTTCCTAAACTATAGTCCTTTCATATTGCTGAACTACCTTATTGTTTCAGCAATTCCTAAACTATATAGCTATTGTGCTGTGGTCAATACATCCTTATTTCATATCCTTGAGTTGTTTCTCTTCTTTCTTCCGTGGTGTTATCAAAGATAGTGTATCCTTTACTCAGCTTGATTCAATGCTGGGAAAGCTGGGTTGTGCATTCCCAGTGTCCGTTCTCCTGCAAAAATTCCTCAACACTGGTATTTCTTTCTCAGATTTTAAGTCAGACTAATGGACCCAGTAAAGTATCCTGCCTAAAGAGTGGGCAGCAGCTTAGATGAAAATGCATGCAACAGAACATTCTTTTTCTGTGTATGTCTTCCCAATTCTCATCACGTATGAGGAGAATTCACCTTTATGAATATGTTTAATAGTATTGCTGAAAGCCAAATTCTCCACTAATTTGTCTAACTTTTTTTTGAACTTACTGATATTTGGTGTGTTTAAACCATACTGCAGCAGTGGACATTTAATTATGCACAGCAGATCTATCTCTAGATACATCTGAAGGAGGAAACTAGATCTGAATGTTGCTTATAGATAAAAGCTGAGTGAGAGAAAAGTCAGACATTGAAACCTTTTCAATTCTTCATTCTTGAAGGTCACACAATCATGGATGGCCCAAACGTGACTAAGAATAGAGGAAAATCAGACTACTGACACCTGACTACTATCAGGAGGAAAAATGATCAAATAATGCAATATTTGGATTAAAAAACGTGACTTTGTTGCCTTTAGCAGGCAAGGAAACTGTATGCAATATGGAATAGTTTAGCACTTCTAAAAAATTTTGAAAAACATTTTTTCTGTGGTGTATGACTAGAGAATTTTTAATTATGATAAAATCTGTACTCTTCTGATCTTCTGTGAATTGAATTGAATTAAATTAAACCTGCTCTATGGATTGATTTGTTAAAGTGGTCTCTAGGCTTGCAACTTAGTGATTTAATAAAAGAATTATCTATAAGAGTAAGCTACAGGGTAAGAGGCTGAAGTGATTGGTGAGGCTTTAAATTTGGTACTATATCTAGGATAAGAGACAATGGAGAAACATCACTATTTAAAGTATGAGAAAGCAACAAATATTATTACAGGAAACCCTGCCTTTTTAAAGTTCAGATAATTAAATTTGAGACATATTTTTAAAGGAATATTTGTGATAGTAAAATATTACTGTCATAATTCATTTCCTCAGCATATATTGTTTTGTATAAACCTAGATGATAACATTACTGTTTATGTGTGAGATGCTTTTCACGTGTTTAATTATCCTCTTTTGTCAGTAAACCCAAGCTCTGGTTCTTTTTTCTACTGATTTTAATTCTTTATACAAAGAAAGTAGATCATGCCTATCAAACTGATGTGCTGCAGAAAACCATGTTATTTACAGTCCCTGATAATGATCTTATTAGGATCAGCAGAAAATCTGTATGTATATAAAAGACAGTGCTTTCTAATGACACTTAGAAATACAGAATGTGACAATTATGAAGTATTTGCAGTTAGTGAGATTGCATGCAGAAATGTTTGAAATGTTTATTTCATTATGTGGGTTTTATATGGAAAGAAAACATTATTTTTTTGACCAAATGAAAATAAAGTACTTTATAATCTAGGTATTTTTCTGTTTTTCCTTTAAATAGCAGAAATGTGTCCATATTTTTTGTAATGCAAACCCTGCAGAAATGTGACTAAAACTGCTTTCTTGTCAAATATTTTTTCTTTTCTTTTTAATTAGTTTTCTTTGAATACAAGGACATCACATGATCTGTGCAATTCCAGCAAATAATTCAGTGTAATTGAATTGCAAAGCTTCCTTAACAGGCAGTTGACATTTTACACTTCTGCACTGCCTTTTATGTTTCACTTTTAACTTCCTGTGGAAATGACAGATTTTAGTATATCCTGAACTAAAAATGAAATAAAATGTTGTCTTATCAGAGGACCTTTCTAAAATACAGGCATGAGATTTTCAAAATAATGGATGTGTTTCCTTTGATCAGCTCAGTTAAAGTTCTTTTTTTTGCAGAAAGGTCAATGACAAATAGTAAAATATCATTTTGAAAAAATATGCACCTTTTTTTATATTCAGCCCTCTGATTGCTGCAATGTATAATTTGGGGGGAAAAACAGAACTCTCCAGATCCCTTATATTGCAGAGGACTGGACAGAATAGCTATGACAGGAACAATTTTCAGTGAAAATCCTCTCCTGGCCTTTGACTGATAAGAGAAGATGCTACAATTATGAAAAGATCTCCTTCATTGCTTCCCCATAAATAACACTGGCTTTGAGCAGAACCTCCCACAGATCACGCTAGCAAAGAAACATATTGAAATGCCACAAGAAAGGCATTAAATACACCACATTCCTACAATCCTCCAACTGCCATGGGTATCAACAATAGATGATGGTATTTTTATAATTTTTTCACTGTTTATTTATTTAACAGATTAACCTATGAGCACGTATTTTGTGATGAATAAGTCCCTCCTACCTATTTGTCAGTGGTGTCTCATTTACATCTCTGTTTTGGAGGGTTGGGTTTGTTTTTTTATTGAGTTGTGGGCCTTTGTTTTTTGGTTTTTGGTTTGGTTTGTTTTTTTTTTTTCTTTTTTTTTTTTTGTTCTTTCCTTTATTAAAGCGCTGAAAATTAAAATCACACAGAATATGAAGAAGACAAGTATTGCAGATGAACTAGTGCCAGTTGAATTTCCCAATAAGATTCTTAGACTTCGCTGGTGCAGGTAGACCAATCTGTTTGCAGGTTCATGTCTGTGAAATATGCCTGCCTCTCAGCATGCTGCAGCTGTGAAGATAGAAGTCATTTGGGCCCCCATAAAAAGCTAGTATCTTTAGACAAAATAACTGCCAAAAGCAAAGCAGAGTTTTGTGCTTGAGAACAGAAAACACGTGGCAACACTGCAGTCAAAGCTATTGTTGTAGCTGATTATTTGCTACCTGTTTAATAGAACATTAAGCATAAGAGACTTCTTGGTGCTTTTCTAATATGCTTCATGTTTTGGATTTGGTTTCTTTTTTTTTTTTTTTTCATTTGAATGCAGTCTTTGAAAAGCATGCTGTTTAGAAGGTATTTTAGGCTGCTACATTTGACTGACGTCTAAAAGGTTCTTCATTTGGCACGTGCAGTTGTTTAGGGTAATCCAGCAAGGAGATCCTTGCTATAAAGAAAAATTCAACTCCTTTAAGAAAACCCACACCAAACAATCTTGTAGCTATCGTATAGCCACCACAAAGCAGTGGATTCATTTTCAGAGGTGTTTTAACTTCATGCACAAAAAAGTATTATTGTATTTGAAGCATGTTACAAATTTGGACTTTATACTCTTTTGTGCTTTCTTGTTTGTAGGAGATAGCAGTAGCATGGAAATAAGAGCAAGATCAGCAGAAATGAGAGAAAAAGAAATGGCAGTATGTTCTTCCTTTTCAGCTTCCATGCTCCAAAGCTAGGGTCCACAGGAGTACAGAGTTTCACTGAAGTGCTGGGAAAGGCTAACTTCGCACCAGCAGGTACGCTTGCATTTTGACCACTGGGGATCTCAATTCAAATGACTGAGATTATCTGCAATTTCTCTGGGCAACGTGTTCCAGTGCCTCATCACCCTGTTATCACATACATCACTCCAAAAGGTGAATGATTAGTGTTTATATTTAGAGCTTATTTTAGAACAATTTGGTTGCAATGGAAAGCAGTTATGTAGCCATTTTGGTTATAATATATTGTAATATATTATAACCAAATTATAATATATTGTAATATAGCAATAAAAAAGTAGAAAAATAACACTTAACAAAACATAAAAAGAAAAGAAAGAAAGGTTAAGAGTAGAAAGGTGTATATAGTCATCACTCAGGGGTCCAGCAATGGGACTTGGTTGTTGTAATTTTGATGTTTGTTGGTTGAAGTGATGGTTGCAGTCTTAATCTGTCAGGGGTGGAGAAATCTCACAAAACACAAAGTTCAGTGTGTTAAAATACAGAATCACAGGATATGCCGAATTGGAAGCACTCACAAGGATCACCGAGCTCAACTCCTGGGCCTGAACACAACCATCCCCAAAAAACACACCACGGACCTGACAGCATTGTACAAATGCTTCTTCAACTCTGTCAGGCTGGGTGCTGTGACCACATCCTTGGGGAGCCTGTTTTGGGTCCTGTCACTGGTCACCACAGAGAAGAGATCAGTGTCTGCCCCTCCTCTTCCCCTCACAAGAAAGTTGAAGAGTGTGATGAGGTCTCCCCTCAGTTCCCTCTTCCTCAGGCTGAACAGACCAAGTGACCTCAGCTGCTCTTCAAACCCCCTGGAGCCTTGACCTCAAGGTCCTTCACCATCTTTGTAGCTCTCATGACATTCCAATGGGTCACTTCTTGAGCTTCTCCAGGTCCTTCTGGATGGTTCCCTGTCCCTCAGGTGTGTCAACCATATCCCTCAAATTGGTGTAATCTACAAACTTGCTGAGGGTGCACTTGAACCCTTCATCTCTGTTGTTAATGAAGATATTAAATAACAGTGGTCCAAATATGGACCCCTGAGGGACACCACTTGTTACTTGTCCATGCAGACTCTGAGCCAAGTGACCACTACCCTCTGGATGCGACCATGCAATCGCTTTCTTATCCATCTAACAGCCCACTCATCAAATCCAATTTAGAGAGAAGGAAGCTGTGGAAGATGGTGCCAAAATCTTTACGGCAGTCCAGATAAATGTCATCTGGAACCCTTCCATTGTCTGTCGATGTAGGCCACTCCATAATAGAACACCACTAGGCTGATCAAGCAGGACTTGCTCTTGGTGAAGCTGTAGTTCCCTGCCCTCTGTGTGCCTTAGCAGAGGTTCTAGCAGGATTTTTTCTGTGATCTTCCCAGGCACAAAAGTGAGGTTGACAGGTTGATAGTTCCCAGGGTGCTCCTTTCCACTTTTTTTAAAGATGGGTACAATGTTTCCCATTTTCCAGTCACCTGGAACTTCACCTCAGTGTCATGACTTTTCAAATATCATGGAGAGTGCCTTGGCAACCACATTAGCCAGTTCCCTCAGGACTCTGGGATGCATCTCATCAGGTCCCAAAAGACTTATGTATGTTCAGGGTCCTCAGCAGTCACAAACCTGATCTTTACTTACAGTGGGAGGGATTTTGCTCCTCCAGGCCCTATCCTGCTACTCACTGACTTGAGAGGTGAGGGAATAGAGAGGGTCATTGAAAACTGAGGTAAAAAAATTGTTGAGTACCTCAGACTTCTCATCAGTTGTTACCAGTTTTCCAGCATTGTATATTTGGGGGAGATACGCCTTCTTTGACTTTCCTTTTCTACACCTGCAGAAAGCCCTTCCTGTTGTTGTGTTCCTTGCCAGGTTCAGTTCCAGCTTCACCTTGGCCTTCCTTGTCCCATTCCTAAACAACCATACATCTCTATACTCTTCTCAGGTCACCTGTACTTGCTTCAACTGCTTGTGCATTTGCTTCATTCCCTTTAGTTTGACCAGCAGGTCCCAACTCAGCCATGCTGGTCTCTTGTCTTCCTTGCCCAATTTCTTACCCCAGGGAATTTCCAGCTCTTGTGCTCTATGGAAGACAGGAATGCATACAGAAACACACACTCCTCAGAAATGTCAAAATCGTCTAATTTTCCATGCCATCACCCTTTCTTCACCTTTATCCTCATCTAAAGGGTGGCTGTGCTTGGAGAGCAGATGATAAGTGCACACAAGAGGGAGTACAGGAGGTCCTTAGACTGCCAAACACACCTCCAGAAACTATCTGGTAGAGAGGTGGTCACACTGTACTTTCCTTGCATTATCACATTTTATACCTATCATTTGGAATTCAAGTTACTCAGTCTGAAAGCATTTTATTGAACACAGACTCTGAATTGCTTACCTTACAGAAAGAAAAGGAGTGACTGATGGCCTGTATGTGAGAAGGACTGAGTTGCGTTGAGCTCCTGATCTCCTCCCCTCCTGACGTCCCTTCTTCACCAATGCCACCTATACTATCACCACTCTTCTCCTCTTCAGAGCATCTCAGAGTTCATATGCAGGTTGCTGTTTATTAACCTCTATGGTTTCTGCCCAAGACAGGCACAAGGAACCTACTTGCAGCCCTTTGATGCAATCAGGAAAGGGAAGAGACAGAGCTGATAAATGAGGGATGCAATATGCACACCATGTCGAGAAAGGTAGGGTGAATCATACGTGGAGATGAAGGGAGAAGCAAAGTTACATGCATCAACACTATGCACTTAGTTTTCCTGCAGGGAATAGAGGCAACATCAGTGGGGATTCCCCTCTCATACCAACCCAAAAGAGACTTTTGAAGTCTAGATGTTAGCAAGTTGATGGTGCATAGCAGCTTCTAGTAGGGTTCTGCTTACTGCAGTACTAAGTTATTATTTAGAATGCTAATTTTTTGTTGTTGTTAAAGATTTCATTAAAAATACTTCTAATTTTGTTTTAAAATTACATTTTGAAATTTGTATCATGAATGATATAAATATATGTAAGCTGTCACAAGCTTCTCGGGGTAGACATCCATTTGACAAAATAAGCGTGTAAAATTCTGACTGAGTCTGAAGTATGTTCTGAAAAGCAATTCTACTACAGGCATCACCTACCATCAACATACATCTGCATTACCTCCATCCACAGAGAAAACTTATCTGACATTATCTAACTTTTCTCCTAGATCTCTCTGATACCACATGCTCTCTTACATAGGAAAAAATTGTCATTACAATATTCATTGAAATGTGGGAGATAATTGTTAAAGGGTTGCAAACTCAATTTTCTATCATAAAGTATCAGATTCAAATACATAAATCAGTATCCTTCCCTTATATTGAAAGACCACAAAGACATTACAATTTTAAAGGTACTTTCAAACTTTATGAGAGGCATTTTTTAAAAATAAAATTGCACATAAGAGACTATATTTTTAATGTGTTCATTCCCCCCTCCCCTTTTTCTAAGTACTCATCTAATCTACTTTAGATAGATGCTATGACTCTTAAGAACCTAATTTAGCAATGTCATCAGCTTCACTTTATATTTGTCTGTAAGGAACCTGTACATAAAAGAGAGTGAGAAAAATTGCCTAAGCCACTCTTGAATCTTTCCTATTGGAAAGGCTGTTAATAATAAAAAGGGCTGACATAGAGGAGGAAACTCACCATAGCAAATTCGTTCCCATTACTGTAAATTACTGTAAAGGATTACAGCATTTAATCACACAATTTAAGAAATTTTTGTAGTAATTAGTTATGGCAATTATAAGTTGTCTTTTCTGCTACGAAATGACCATCTAGAGAAAGAACACAATGTAAATGTGCAAGACAATCTTGCTGGTTTACCTCCTTAAAACCTCCTTTACAGTATATCTGAGTCTTGGTTTGTTGTTTAGACAGGCCTTATTATGAAATTTTCTGTCCTCTTTAAGGCTCTATTTTCTGACTGCATCTTGCTTTATATGACACACTTCATAGGCTCTTTTGCTAAACTTTTATTTCTCAACAAAATGTGAAAAACACGGTTC
>VZRS01007383.1:361-27690 GCA_013398055.1 Ifrita kowaldi
GCTGTGGCGGGGGAGGACCCGCGGTTAGGGGGGGAAGCAGCCCCCGGCTCGGGGGAGCAGCCCCCGCTTGCGGGCTAGGAGCTCTCTTCTGCAGGAACACAGCCTCCGGTTGGAGCGGAGGGAAAAGCGTCAGGGTTGGGGCAAACAGCCCCTGGTTCAGGGGGAGCAGCCCCCGGTGAGAGTCCCCGGTCTGGGGGCGGGAGGGCCCCTGGCTTCGCGGACCAGCCCCGGTTGGCGTGGGGGATGCAGCCTCCGGTTCGGGGCGGGGAGCAGCCCCCGGCTCGGGGGAGAATCCCTCGGTTGTGGAGGGGGGGCACCGTGACCCGGCTCTGGGAAGAGCAGCCCCACAGGTGGGGGTTTGTGCTGGGAGAACTAGAACTGATCCAGTTTGGCGGTAGCTGGGAGGCAGGGGCTGTCCCCATTCGGTAGCGGCGAGGGGGCTGGTCCGGGCTGGGGGTGGCAGGTATGACCCAGGGGGCTGCTGGCCCACTCTGGGGTGGGAGGGACGGGCTTGGGTACTGGGGAGAGAGGGATCTGTACTGGGGTACAACCCTGGCCCGCGTGGGGGTGAGGGGAGGACCGGTACCGCCAGGGCAGGTTCGGGAGGATGGGGCCAGGCCGGGTTCAGCTCTGGGGTCAGAGCAGGGGCCTCGGCTGTGGCACAGGAGTGCGGGGGGACAGGGTGACCCCGGGTAGGGGACAGGCAGGGTGGGGCCCTTGTGTGCGACTGTGGGGTCACAGTGCTTTGTGGTGGGGACAGAGCAGGGGGGACCTGTTATATGGGAAGAGCCAGAAGCAGCACAGTAGCTGTGGGTCACTCAGAAGCGTGGCTGAGAGATTTCAGAATGTTGAGTTTTTTTGGGACAGGTTGCTCTGTTGGAGGTGTGGGTGGGAGCACATTTGGGCTCAGGAAGAGGCTGCCGAGTCACTTCAGAACTGCTCCATCCTTGAAGGCCTCACAGGAGCTCTGAGATCTCCCGGTGCTGCTCCCTCAACCCTGTGGGGTGCTCAGATGGCACCAAGGGTGGGCGAGCACTGGTCTTGCCACTGTAGCAGGGTGCAGGACCCCAGTGACCTGGGGAACTGGCCCTGTGCTCCGGGCTCCGTGCTGAAGTTTCAGTCGTGTCAGGGAGGCAGATCTGTGTTCCAAGCACCGCACAGATCTGTGCAGCTGAACATTGTGTTCCCCTCGGGGCTGCAGCCGCCTGGAAGCGGTGGAGGCAAAGGCAGAGCAGTCACAGAGAATGGGAACATCCTCATTCTCTGGGGCAATCTCTCCTGCCTGCTCTGGCCCCGGGTGGGATTGGGGAGCGTCTGACCCTTGGGGAAGGTCAGCTGGATTTGAGGCGTCTTCTCTCTCAGGGAGCAGGGGTTGGAGACCAGGCCCTGTTTATCTGGGCCGTGGACATAGCCTGGAGGAAGGAGCAGAGGAATGTGGGGCTGGGATCGGCCTCTTCCAGCAGTGGCTCAGCACAGCTCCAACTCAGGGATTGTTTTTACCTTTTCATAACCATCATCTCTGTCAGAGCGAACAGCACGAGGCTGCAGCCGACTGCTCCGAGGGGACTGCAGGCTGCTAATCCCGGAGCATCCCGTGGAACCAAAATACGTGTGGTAAAAAGGAATTGATGGAGCATCCTCAGAGGCAAGTTTGCCAGTGTCTCGGGGATGAGGTGTTGTATCCCCAGAATTTTCTGCTGCAGACATGGCTGGTTGTGCAGCATGAGGAGCCTTGGTTGGACTCAGTGCCTGCCGCTGCTTTTCCTGGCTGGGTGAGGATATTGAAGGTGCCCAGAGCGACACACGACATTTGAGGCTGATAACATCAGCTGATAACATCAGAGATGGGGAGCACGCTGAGCTGAGCTCAGAGAACAAATCGCTCCGGGCTCCTCTTTTCCTTGCCTGGCTAGTTCCTGCAAATAGTGCTGGAGAATGGCAGAGGCCTTGGCAGGAGGATGAAAGACCGAGGAAGGGAGAATTGCCATCCTGAGATAAGGATGCCTCAGAACAGGATCGCAATTAAACCATTAAAACTCTCTTCTGATTCCCTGCAAGTCAAAGTGACTTTTGTGCCGGCTGCCCTGGCATGGTCAGAGGCCAGGGAAATGGTGGAGAGAGATGATTTACCAGCATGGAGGTGGGCAAGATCGTGCTGTGCTGCTGAAGCAGGTCCCTCTGGCGGTTTTGGGCACCTTGAACTTTGCCGATGCAGTTTGGGTGAGGCGTTTGGAGAGGGGGAGGGTGGGAATGTGGCCAAGCTCAGTGCAGGCTCCGTCTCTCTCTGTGAATGGCTTTTCAGAGGAGCCTTAACTTGTGCTGGAGCTTGGGGAAAGTGCCAGTGTGAGCCCACCAGTATCCAGCCCAGGACCAGAAGGAGACCTTGGATGCAGCTGGAAGCACGTTGGCCCCACGGGTACTGCGGAGAAATCAGTGTCTCCTTGTTGGGGGCACCTGGAGCTGGGAGCCAGCCCCGGCCATTGCTGTTTCCTCTTGTCAGGGACTTGTTTAAGGTGAAAAAGTAAAACAGCAGGAGGTAAGAGATTGAGATTAAATATGATCAACTCCAGGTTGAAGTAGGAGCTGACTCAGTAGGAGTGAAAGGAGGAATGGGGTGGTTTTCCCCCAAGAGCTGGGATTTCCTGTCTCTGCTGGAGCTCCCTTTTCCCTGCAGCTCGTGGGAATTTGGCTGTCAGCAGCATAACCCCAGTTTGGTCTGAGCGAGGTGGTTCTTTGGCCAGGAGTGGTTTGCAGGCAGAGGTGAGCGATGCCGAGTTTTCCACCTTCTCCAGCCTGCTGTGGTGTTGCTGGGGAAGGCTGGGAATGCTGAGGCTTGTGGCTTACCCAGGTTAAGTGAACATGAATGTGGAGACGATGATGGGAGAGCTCAAGGGCAGGTTGTGCTCTTCCAGATCCTTGTGTGCCATCACTGCTGCATCTGGGCATCTGCTCTCCTGCCTCCCTGGAGACTGCAGGTGCCCTTGGCAGCAGTTGCTTTCCCAATCCACGTCAGCCGGTCGGCGGAGCCTTAAACTCCCAGCCGAGCCGAGCTGTGGGTGCCCTGGAGTGGGAAGGACGCGACAAGCGGCACTGTGCTTGCGGCAGGGCAGGGGGCTCGGCACGTGCTGTCCCTGTCTGTCACCTCACCCCTCTGTGTCCTTGTCCCGCTGGCATCAGTGTCTGCTGGGCTCCTCCACACCTGGGTGCTGGCAGACAGATGGACGCTGCAGACAGATCTTTCTCCTGCAGCATTCCTGGGCTCTGAGATGGGCTGAAGCCTCTGGTTTCGGTCTGGGGAGGTGAGTTGGGCGGCAGCTCCGTGCCCCACGGAGCCGGTGCTGGGTGCGTTTGGGTGGTGCTGTGCCCCTGCGGATGCCGGCTCCGGCGGGATCCCGCGCGGGCTGTGGCAGGGAATGCTAATGCACAGCGCTGCAGCTTTGCGGTGGCAGCGAGCCGGGTGCTGCCTGGTGTGGGGGTGGCAGAGATGGAGCAGGGAGAAGCTGGGGAGAGGGGGATGGAGCCTGTGGGGAGCTGCCAGCCTCTGGGGAGGGCTGGGTGTCCTCTCCAGAGCATCATTCCTGCTGTTGCTGTCTGCAGCGGCCTGCGGACCACTGACCTTGCTGCAGCCGGCTGCATCGCTGCCCCGCACAGCCCATTCCCAAAGACCTGTTCCTGCCCCACTCTGCTCTGTCCTGACTCATCCCAGGTCCCTGCAGCTCTGCCAGGCTGGGTGATAATAAACTACCTTCCCCTTTGGGCTGTCAGGGGCACGAGACTGCCCTTGTTTGTCCTGACAGAGCTCCTGTAGCCGTTCGTTTTTCCTGTCCCTCTAATTTAATTCCTTAGCGTGGCTGCTCATAAATCCTCTGTGCCTTTGTCAGCCTGTCTGGGGCCATGGCTACCACCTCCTGCCCCGCTGTTCTGCAGGCTCCACGCACCTGGCTCTCCTCATTCCTTTGCCCAGATCTTCACTTCTTTGGCTTCCTTGCTCTGTCAAGGCAGTTTTTCCTTCTGATAGTGAGGTGCCTGGGCTGGGATGAGTTGAACAGCTCATTGTCCTCTGTATGGATGTCGTGAGATGGGTCTGGCCTTCCCTGGGGTGCAGGAAAACCCTAATAAGTAGGGAAAAAAAAGCACAGGGGTGTTTGGAGTGGAGATGAATTACCGGGGCTTGGGGCAGCCAGGTCACTCCTGGTACTGTGTTAAGTGATAGAACCCTAATTTTTTTCTAAGTTGCTCTTGGGACCTTCCCATTGTTTTGGTGTTTTGGAGCGTCTCCCCGGTGTCCAGAGAGGAGGCTTGTCCTGGTGCCCCAGCACTGCAGCAAGGCCAGAAGACATTTAATTGAATTATTGAACCAGAGAGTGGGAAGAAAGGAGGTTTTGGGGGTCTGGTGGGCACAAACCATCTTCAAAATGATGTGCCACAGCCTGTGGCTTTTGCTTCCCCCTTTTCCTCCTGCATCCCTGAAGGAGGCTGGGTTTCCACTCTTATGTCGGTCCTTTGGAGCTGGGAGAAGAGTTGGATATTCATTCTTACCAGTCTTCAGAAGCACCTCTTGTCATCTTTTGATGGTGTGGGGGTGGAGACCACCCATCCTGGAAGCCCCCTTCCCCTGTGAGCAGCCAGGGCTGGAGTGTGGGAAGAGGCAGGAGCACAGTGTTTTCTTTTGACCTTCCCCAAAATGCCAGGGTATCTTCTGCTGGGGACTGGCCTACCACAATACTTTCTTTGGGAACAGTTTTCTCTGTGTTTTCCAGCCTGTGCAAATGTTGGAGTGAGTTCCTGTGCTCCCTGCTGGATGTTGAGGCCAGGGTATTTTGCTCTGGAAATCAGGTTTTCAAGGTCAGGTTGGAGTTGATCCTTTGCAGGTGAGGATCCTGTCTGTGTTGCTCCTCTGAGGAGTTGGTGAGTGCCTCATCGCAGATTTTGGAGCAGGAAAGGTGTGGGACTTCGGCACTCAGCCTGAGGGATTTGCTTGTGCCTGGCTGTGTTTTTATCCCTGGGAGTCTCCTGCAGGTGACGGTCGCATTTGCAGAGGGCTCCTTGTGTTTCCTGCTGAGCCCTTTGATCAGAGCTGCTTATCTGGGGCCTCTGGCTCACCTTCACTCAGCACATGGTGGTGGCGTTCCAGGTGACTGTCCTGGGACCTGCTGGTGGCCCCGAGGGCTCACAGTGCGAAGGACTTTGTGCCAGAACTTCTCCCAGAGTGAGGCTCTCGGTGAAACTGGGGGTTGGATCTGTAGGGAGCTGGGAGAAGGGTCAGGGAGTCCCACCAAGGAGGAGCATCATGGTGCCACCTCAGCAGGGTGTGTGGAGCCCCTTCCCAGGGAACTGGATAATTCCAGGAGCTTGGGCACCCTCAGCAGTGCCGGAATCCACTCTGCACCATCCCCCTCTGCCCACATCATCCCTGCAGGCTTCCCTGGCGTGGTTAACCCTTGGGAATGGGTGCTCTGCGACATCTTGGTTGATGGCCCAAAAGTCCAAAGAGAAAGCTGCCATAGTTTGGGAATCGTTTGGTTGGAAGGGACATTAAAGCTCACCCAGTGCCACCCCTGCCACGGCAGGGACACCTTCCACCATCCCAGGTTGCTCCAAGCCCCATCCAGCCTGGCCTTGGACACTTCCAGGGATGGGGCAGCCACAGCTTCTCTGGGCAAACCTGTGCTAGGGCCTCCCCACTCTCCCAGGGAAGAATTTGGGCTGGTTTTTTGGCAGCTGATCTCCCCCCGTGGGTTCTGTGCCTCTGAGAAAGCAGGATGCAGAAGCTGAGGCTTGTCCTGCCTTTGGGAAGCTGCCCCCATTGCCCTGTTGAGTTGGGCTGCTTGAACTGTGAATTTTAATTACACTTTGGGATCAATACGGTGGCCTTGGTAACGAGCTTATTGCTGCTGCAGAATCTGTTTACTTCAGGTTGGTGACAGCCAAAGGACTGAGGTGGCCGAGGACATGATGTTCCAGCTCCTTGAACAGGCTCCATTGTAATTCGGGTGAGGCTCCCGCGGCCCTCGGAGCTGGGTGCAGCTTCCCCTTGGCTGCCCCCACAGACCTGGAGCTGGCTGGCAGCACCCTTTCCTGCCTGGCCGAGGAGCTGCCTGGATTCAGGAGCCAGGATTTGGGTGGGGGCTGCTGGAGCCTGATTTATCTATGTGGTGTGGGTGGAGGGGATCACTCCTTCTGGCCTTTTGCAGTGAGAAGAAGTGGGCAACCTGGAAAAGGAGGGTTCTTGGGGCTTTGCCTTCCTGAAATTCATGTTTTGGTGTCCTCCTTCCAGATGAGGGTGAGGTTCAGCCTGTGTCTGCTGTTTTCTGCCTCTCCTCCTCTCACCTCCCAACAGGGAGTCCCAGATTTCACACATTCCTGCACCGTGGGGAGAGTTTTGCATCCAACCTGGGCATGTTTTGGAGCGAGAACATCTGGCTGATCCCTGTAGACCTTGGAGCCGTCAGCATCTTGCAGGCAGCACAGTGTCTCCTACATTAACTAACCCCTTCTCCAAATATTCTGTGAGCTTGCCATCTCCACAAGGAAATAACTTCTATCCCTCCTGTCTCCTTTAAAAGAAAGGGGCTTCATGGAATCACGCTGTTTGCAGGAGAAGGTCGGCTTTGCTCTGACACGAGTCAGTATCCCAAGAGGGTGATGTTTGTCCATCCTGGTGGTGATTCCTCAGACTCCTGAGCAGGGAAAAGCCCATGCTGAAGCTGGAGGTTTCTCCTGCTTTGCCTCTCAGCAGATGCATCAAAATCCAAGTAATTTCCAGGGCTGAAAATAGTCTGTTGGTAAATGAGGAATGGGCAGCTGTAGTGGAAATACCACTGTGAGAGACCTTTGGGAGTCAGGGCAGGGGGAGGATGGATTTCCAGTTTTCCAGAACAGGCAGCTCCTGTTTCCATGCTGGTCCTGCAGGGTGTTTTCCCTCAAAGCTGTGACATAGGGATGGAGGATCAGCTGAGGGTAGCTGCAGTAGCTGGAGCCTCTCCTGAGTGGGATGTGCTGCTTTGGTTTCTTGAAAGACCAGTAGAAGTCTTGGAATGCTGAGATTCTCCAAGGCTGTTTGGGGGAAGAAGAGGAGGCAGGTGGGGCACCCGGAGTGCCAAGTGGAGTGATTCCTCCCCCAAAACATAGGGGCTGCTTTAGGATTACGGAGCAGAAGTTTGGGCTTCTCAATTTGGTATTTTTTTTGTGGCAATCCCTCCCTTCAGACATGAGGTGTTGCTGAACGAGCCGTGTGACAGCGCTTCCAAGTGTTCCCTTGGTCTCATACAACACTGCTTGGAGAGGCATTTTCTAATTAGTTTAAAAATTGATGCTAATTAAAGCTGATTCCCTCTCAGCTCTGACACACAAACACATTTCCATGGGCTTCCAGCTCTGCCAGCTGGCCTGGTGGAGGCCATCAGTCCTCAGATTGCCCCATAAGCTGCTGGAAGTGATTTAACCCACAGTCGTGGAATAGCGGAATGCTTTGGGTTGGAAGGGTCCTTAAAGCTCACCCAGTTCCACCCTCTGCCATGGCTCCCAAGCCCCATCCAACCTGGCCTTGGACACTCCCAGGGATCCAGGGGCAGCCACAGCTTCTCTGGGCACCCTGTGCCAGGGCCTCCCCACCCTCCCAGGGAAGGATTCCTTCCCAATATCCCATCCATCCCTGCCTTCTGGCAGTGGGAAGCCATTCCCTGTGTCCTTGCAAGGACATGACCTTGTCTTGTCTGTGCGGTTCTTCCAGTGTGGTAGCTCCAATTAATACTAATTATCCTACTGCCCAAACACGTGCTGTGCCATGGGCTGGGTGGGCACTGGGGATGAATCCAGAGGTGAGAAATCCAGGATGTCTTTGGACCAGTTGCTGTTTGCCCATTCAGGGGGTTTATGGAGTTAACCTGTGAGACATGACCGGAGTTCACTGCCCTTAGGGATCCCAGACATTGGACTTTTGCTGTTCCTGCCAGGAAGGAGATATCCCTCTGTGTTTCAGGAGATATCCCGCTCCATTAAAGCCAGGCCCAAGCCTTTGCCTCGATTCCTGCAGTCCAAGGACTAGATGCCTCCTTATCTGCTGTGGGGAGCTTTCCTTCTGCTCCTGCTGGAGCACACCTTTGACCTCCAGGTGTTTATGAGGCAGGATTTATCCCCAGTTACTATTTAACACTCAAAATCACATTTCTTTTATTGAATCCGTCCTTCTGTTTGTTTTTCCTTTAACTGGCATTCGCAGTGATTCCCATCATGACTGAAATCTTGTGGTGATTTCCAGCCTATTAACCTTTGGAATGGATCTGTTTCTTTCCTGGTGTTTTTTTTTTCTCTGCCAAGTTTTGGGATTCATGTGGAAGTCCTTAATTCTCCTCTTGGACTCACAGAAACTTGGTTTGTTTTTCTTTTCCTCAATGCTTTACCCAACCAGCCGTTCCCTGGCAGTGGAGGATGGAGGTTGGGACAGGGCTTGGCTGGTTTGCTTTGCCAGAACCTCAGTGCCCTTTTATTTCTTTGCTGGAAGGAGTGTAAAGGTTTCCAGGTGGAGATTTGGCTGGGATTCCTGCTCAGGGAGTTGGTGGGGAGAATGCCAGGCAGGTCTGTGCCTCTAGGGAGAACAGCCTGCCCTGTGAACCCTCTGGGACTGAGAGGTACAGATCCAGGAGCTCCAAATTTCACATGGCCATGCTTCCGTTTACAGAGCAGCACCCTCGGGAAGCTCTTCCAGCCGCGATGCCTGAATGGAGCACTGGGGGTTTCATCTAAAAGTTGGGGGAACCGCCAGGAGAAAGTTCTCCCCTTGCAAAGGCCACACGTGGAGCAGAAGCAGGTCCTTTTTCCTGAGGGTTGTTCCACTTCCAGCTCCCACAGAGCCCTTGGTGCTCAGGCTGTGGAGGATCAGGAGATGTTTGCTGAGCAGCTCTCCTGCTCTTCCAGCATCCCTGTGGAATGGTGGGGTGAAGCAGTGGGCACTGCTAGGGAAAATCCCCCACCTTCACCTGGGCGTGAGCTCTGGGTGGAGATTCGTTTGCTGCTGAGATGATTTGAACTGCGACTCTGGTGCTTCTTCCGTGGGCTTGGCCATAGCCTCATGTGAATTTGTGCAGCCCTTTGCCATCCAAGTTTGTGCAGGCTCAGGTGACCAGAGCTTGGAGGTGGGAAACTGGGATGGTTTGAGTCACAGAGGCAAATTCGCCTCCAAACTCTCCCCTCCCCAGTGGTTTGGGGATGAGGATGGTGAGTCCTCGAGGTGGGAGTTTTGCTGGTCCTGATCCCCCATCCCTCTTCTCTGAATACCTCATTTTTCCTTTCCTTCCGTCCTTAAGGAATGCTGTGATCCAGAAATACCCTTCCAGCCTGGATCACCTCACAGGAGAAGAACCCTAAAACCATCCCTGTCTGCCTTGCTGATTCCCACACCCAAAATCCGTGTCCTGTTGGATGGTGCAGCAGGAGCTGTGTCCCCCTGTGTGTCCCCTGTTTCCAGCCTCACGTCTAGACACTGTCCTGTGGGAACAGGGGCTGGCTCTTCCAGCCTGGAAGCGGAGCAGAGGGGGCCTGGGGACAGGGCAGCCAAGTCCTCTAAACAAACGCAGCACCCTGGCATGGCCACAGTGGGAATGGGGCCAGCACAGGGACACGCACTGGGAGCATTGGGAGCCTGCAGCTGGCGGGTTTGGGATGGCCTCAGTCCCTTGTCTGAGGGAGGCAGACGTGGCAATGGCTCTTTTCTCCTGGTCAGGAAGCTCGGGGTCTGCTCGGGGGTCTGGGTGGCTGTGAAAACAGCATGGAAGAGTTCTGTCCCTTACCTGAGGAGGTGGCTCAAGCAAAACTGCTCCTCTATTCTTTGTGACCTGGAATGAAGGAAAATACTGGTTATCTGACCTTTTCCCCCTCTGCTGATGAGGCTGAGGAGCCTCATTCCCTGGGATGGCTCTGCCCTCCCTGGATGCTGCGGTGAGTCGCTTCTGCAAATAAGTGGATTAAAACAACTTGTCCTTTAGAAACACCCAACCCAGCTCCTCCTGGAGCTGGAAAAACCAGCAGCTCTCCGGGAGGGAACAGTTCTTCTGCGGATAAGGAATCCTTGGAGACTGAAACCTGAAGGTGCCCATCTCCAGGTGGGCAAAACCCAGCCCTGCTCCGAGCTGCTCCTCCTGTCCCATGTGGGAGTGGGGCTGGTGAGGAGGAGGATGCTTGTTTGAGCTGTGAAACGTTCCTAGTCTGGCTGAATTTCCAGGAATGACAAAGAAATGATGAACTTAAAAGACAGGTCACGTCAGGGCTGCCTTGGCAGCATGGGCATCCGGCAGTGCCCTCCCAGCCTCTGCCAGGGAGTTTTTGTTTGGGAGAACATATTAAATAAGGGGAACTGACTGCTCTGAATAGTCCTCATCCCTGCTGCTGGTTGTCTGCAGCCAAAGGAAAGGTCCCAGCACTCTGGATCCTTCCAGGCTTTCTCCTGGGAGGGCAGAAGTGGGTTGCAGAGACTCTCCTGCTTTATAGGTGGTTGTGTGGCTGTAGGAACGTGCTCTGCTCCCATTTTGCTGTTTCTCCCTGGGCAACTGTGCTGTGTCCTCACATCCACGGATGTCAGACTTGGAAGTCTGGAGGGTTTTAGATGGTTCATTGCTTCCTGCTTATTTTGGGTGGTGTGCAGAGCCTGCTCCTGTCCCCCCACTGCTTATCCAGGACAGAAGTGACTGGGAGGGCACTTTTCCCATGGCTGTGTATATGCTGATGCTCACGTTGTCCCTAATAAAAAATAATAATAATGAAAAAAGGATTGTTGAGGCAAACCTGGGAGTGCTAGGAACAGAGCCTGGAGCTGCTTCCCAGCCCATGTCCTTTCCCCTGTGGAGCCTGTGCATTGATGAACTGCGTCAGCTGTGAGTTGGTGGATGCTTTCCAAATTCTCTTTTCCTTCCACAACCTGCTCCCGCTCTCCCCCAAGGCTGCATGGGATGCAGTCAGGGATGTGTAGCACAACAAAGGAGCTTAAGCGTCCCCTCTGGAGCTGTTCTGGGAACAGAAGAAGTGTTAAAATGAAAATTGGGATTGTCCTGTGTGAGGGGGACGTGCTGGGCTCACCTGTGCCTGGGGTAAATCCAGCTGCGTTTACAAATCCCTCTCCCTGGAGCCAGGGAGTAGAATTTTCTTAGTCTGTCAGCTCCATAAACTGCTCTCCTGCCTGACCACTGGGAAAGTCCTTGGGATCAGCCGTGGAGGATGGCACACCCTGCAGTCACGAGCTGCCCGTTTGGTGAGATGGTACCAATCCAGACCTGCAATCTGTTTGCCCTCCCTGTGTCGTAATAATCAAACAAACGAAGCTATGTGTGCTGGAGACACTTGTGCTGCTGGGTTTGGCACTGCCCTGCCAGTGTTCTCACTGGATTTACCCTTATAACCTGGAGAGAAGCTTGTTCAAGCTGGTCTTTCAGCTTCCTGCTGGTTTGGGGTGCTCTGGGCAGCGTGGCCAAATAGGGTGGATAAGGACAATGCTCCCTCAGCTCCGGCTCCAGCCCTGGGAAGGGTGGTTTGAGCTGAAAATGGGAAATGTCAGATCTGCCTGGGAATGGGCACAGTGGCAGTGGATTTCCCAAAGGGAGGAAATGTCCTCCTGGCTTGGCTGGTGTGACTGGGAGCAGGCAGTGCGCAGCGAGGCTCTGGAAGAACTTGGCAGGAGATGGTGGATCCTGCTGTTTTCCTGCAGAACATATCCCAAAATCCCTGCTGTTCCAAGTGAGGAGCTGCTCATTTGGCCCCTTCGGTCTCCAGCCCCATCTCCTCCTTTTCCAGGGCAGTGATGCTGAAAACCCCTGGCTTCATTCCCGTGCAGAGAAATGGGTGCTGTCTTGTTTTCCCTCCTTAATCATGAATTTCTGGGATGAAAAAATATTTTCCTTGCTGTTAAACCCTTGTGCTCCACCTGGCTGGAAAAGCCGCTTCCAGCGGGATGAAGTTTGGGATGCGACTCGTGGCTGTGCTCTTTGGAGCTGGACAGCCTCAATCCCGCTCAGCCAGAGCGCTGACCTGCAGCCCCCGGCCGGGAATGCCGTTCATTCCAATTCCCATGACAGGCAGAGGGATTAGGAGATTTTCTCTGTCTCCTTAATGCAGCTCGAGCGCCCGGCACGTGGAGGGCACTGGTCACGCACCTCTGCTCCAGTGCCTGTCCGACCTCCCTCGGCTCCCTCCTCGCGCTGCCGGACACAGCGGTAATTTCCCGGGCTCAGGGGGGTTGGATGTTCGGATGGTTTGTTGGATTTGGGAGCTGTTCATGGTGTTTGATGATAATTTTAGCCAGGGCAGATTTTGCTAAGCTGGGGAATTCAGCTGAGCCCTGGTAAAGCCATGGCAGGGATTACTGGGGGTAATTCAGCTCTTGGTTTGTTTAGCACTTGCTTTTTCTCTCCCCTTGGATTCAACCCCCTCATTCTCATGTTTCTAAAACTGCTGTTTCTCTTGCAGAGTGGGGTTATGCCTCAGAGCTGGCTCAGCACTCACAGCTGGAGCCCTGAAGGGGAGGTGCATTGTGGTGTGGGATGTTGTGGGACTGGGGAGAGCAGTATCCCTCTGTCCCATCGTCTCTTTTCCACTGCATCCCCAACGAGCTTTGCTCCGTGAGACCATCCGGGCAGCACGTTTCCCTGAAGGGAATGATGTGAGCTCCTGTCCTAGAGCTCACACATCCTGGATGCTGCAAGCCAGGACAGACCTGCACCCTGGGCTGGAGCACTGTGCCTTACGGGTTTTCCCTCCTGGGTCACCTCTTCCCTGGAAACCTTTCCCGGAGATAGAGAAAATTTCTCAGCTAACACTTTAAGCTGTTTTAATGCCAGCAGCTGTTTTATGGGGCATGGTTTTTATACCCTCTGGTTTGATGAGCTGCCAGAGGAAGAGCTTGGTGTGAAGGTATGGAAATCTTGTGTCCTGAAATTGCTGATCCTTTTTCCTTCTTGGAAATGCCCATGAGCAGTGCACCGGCACGGAAGTGGCACAAGCCTATCCCAGGCTGTCTGGAGAAGATTGATCCAAGCAACAGACCTTGAACAAATTCCAGCACCATCATTCCTTGTTGGGAAACCTGCCAGCTGCAGCCACACACCCTGAGCATGATGTTGGTGCCTGCCAGGAAGAGCTTCTGCCCCTCTTATCCCTGGAACCAGCTTTCCTGTGGGGATGGGGGTTGTGGTGCTCTCCGGATCCTCCTCCTGCTCTCCCATGGGGATGGAGGGTGCAATGCCCTCCAGGTCCTCCCTCTGATTTCCCCCGGGGATGGGGGTTGTGGTCTCCTCTGCATCCTCCCCCTGCTGTCCCGTGGGGATAGGGTTGTGATGCCCTCCTGATCCTGCCCTCCGCATCTTCCCTCTGCTCTCCCATGGGGGGATGGAGGTTGTGGTGCCCTCCGAATCCTCCCTCTGCACCAAATGACCTCAAACAATTTCAAAACCAAACCTGCTTTATCCATTCATCACTCCCATTCGCTCCACTAACACAAACTGAAGTAGTTTGCATCGGAATCCAACTGGAGTCTGCTGGGAAGACTGGTTGGAAGCAGGTACTGAGCTGTAATGTGTCCAGGATGGAGGAGCTGGCTGGAAACCTTGCAGCAGGAGCACCCACAGGAATGCCTGGGATGCTTGGCTGGGTGTGGTGATGGATCTGATCTGTGCCAGTCAGTTCCTGGAGGGGATGCTGGAGTCCCACATCATCCCACTTGCCCTCCCTCGGAGTGAGCCATGGGTTTCATGCCCCCTCGTCCCTTCCCAAGCAGAATACCGTGCTGCTTTTGGCCCATCTGCTGGGATTCTGCAGAGCTGTGGCTGCTTTTTCCAGCCCAAAAAGCCGTACTGGTGCTGCAGCTGCCCCAGCTCCAGCCTGTGCAGATTCCTCCTTTCTGGAATGGATCATTTCAACTAAATAGTTTCATTCTTCTCCCCTCCGAGGCCTGTTTCCTGCATCAGAGCTTTCAGGGAGCTTTTGAGATGGCAGTAGCACAGAAAACCCCTCCTTGAGGTCACTCCGGGCTGTCTCTTTCCATCATCTTGATTTCTCCAGGACTCCTCTCGAGGTCTCCTGGGTCTCGGGGATGCTTTGTTAATCCCACTCCCTGCCATGACGTCTCATCCCTGTTAAATGGCAAAATTAAATCCTGCAGCGACGCGATCTGAGGGAGGGGGCCGTGCTGGGGTTCTTTGTCAGGGTCTCCTGCATGGCAGGGGGGAGTGAGGCTGCAGCCTGGATGTGCTGCTGCTTTCCCTAATTCCCCTTCATCTCCGTTGTCTTTCTCTGGCAGGAGCAGCAATAGGGCCCTTTGCTGGCTGCTCCGTCGGGGCGAGTGCAGCAGCTGAGCAGTTTTGGGTTATTTTTCCTCTCTTTTTGGCTCAGCACAGCTAAATTTGATGATCTGGTGGAAGGTGCTGGAGCCTTGAGTTGCCTCTGGCTGAGAGAGGTGGCTGTTTTGGGGGTTCTCTTCCAATGGAAACATCTTGTCCTGCAGAGGAGGCTGAAAGCCAATGCAATGTCAACTTCTTTTTGTTGAAATGTTCTCTCTTGCTGAGGTTTTTTCCTGTGCTCTTAGTGTCAGTTTTGGAAGGATGTGCGGTGTTTTTAACCTGCGGGATGCTCTGCTCCTGGGGAACAGCCTGGAAACACCAGGGATCCATTGGGACCACCCCAGCTTTCTTGCTGCTGCATTTTTGGGCAGAAATCTGCTGGGATTGGTTGGGGCAGGGGCTCTGCCTTCACATGGGATGTGGGTTGTACAAGGAGTGTGATTCCTGAAGGAGCCTCAGGGAGCTGGGAATGGGTCAAAGGGGATGTTTCAGGGTGCTCTTCTTATCTTCAGGTGTTGTGGCAAATCTGCTTTAACCTTGTGGTGACAGTTGTTCAGGCAGAGGAAGGGGTTTAGTTTTTGGCATCAGTAGCCTTGTATTTGGTGATGTTCACTTTCATGGAGTGAAGGGATCTGTGAGTCCCTGCAGCTTGGGAAAGTGTCGTGCCCTGAGGATCACCTCCTGATTTAGTGCTTCTTTCCTTTGCTCCCAGCAAATCCAATTTGCAGATGACATGCAGGAGTTCACCAAATTCCCGACCAAGACGGGCCGTCGGTCCCTGTCCCGCTCCATCTCCCAGTCTTCCACCGACAGCTACAGCTCTGGTAGGTGCCAGGTCCTTGTCCTTGCGTGTTCCTGTGCCAAGCCCAGCGTCAGTGCTGCAGTGAATGTGCTGCTCACGCCCTGTGGCAGGATTTGTGCTGCTGTTTGTACTTGGACGCTGAGGGAACGATTGCAGGCGTTCCCGAAGCTCAGGCATTGATTGCCAGTTGATAATCCTGTTGTTACCTCTGGGTTGTTTTAGAGAAAAAGAGTGCAAAATTCCTTCAGGGCGTTGGCTTTCATTTGGAGATTGGTAGTTTGAGCCACGAGTGAAAGGTGGGAAGGGAAACAGAGCAGAAACCTGAAGGGGTGAGAGGTTCCTGGATTCATAAGGCATGGCATAACACTCAGTCCTCTTGGTTTAGCTGCCTCGTACACGGACAGCTCTGATGACGAGGTGTCCCCCCGAGAGAAACAACAAACCAACTCCAAAGGCAGCAGCAATTTCTGTGTGAAGAACATCAAACAGGCAGAGTTTGGGCGCCGGGAGATCGAGATTGCTGAGCAAGGTACAAAGTGGAGTGTGGGGCTTCTGGGGCTTGGGACACGTTCTGGAGACCAGGAGCTGAGGAGTGGCAATTCCCACTCCTGCTGCAGCCTTGGATATCCTGCTTTTCCCCCCAGATCAGTTAGGGAAGAGCGAGATGTGCCAGCAAACAATGCTGTGTCCCATCACTTTTCTAGCAGGAGCAGAGTTCTTGCAGGGTTTAATGTTTTGTTGCCTTTGGATGGACAAGGATTTTGCAACACCTTCAGAGAGATGAAAGCTGAAAATCCCAACCCCTTCCCCTGGGGCTTGTGGGAAGCTGAGTTACCCCTTCCAGAAGGGGAAGATAATCCAGGCAAACTTAGAGCAGCTCGTCCGAGACAGGGCTGGTAACTGTCCTTAGGTGCCTTCCCTGGGCAGTGCCAGTCCCAGACCCCTCCTTACCTCTCTTCTTGTCCCTTGATCAAGTAACAAATGGCACTGGTGTTTTGGTCCCGTTTTGCACAGACCTGCCAGGCCAGGGATGAGGAGTTTTCTCCCTGCCTGTGTAACAGCTACAGCACAAATTTTGGGGCTGGAGGTATCCTGGGAGACATCAAAAGGCAGAGAGGGGACCCTCCAGCCTGCACCAGCATTAAAACCTCTCTTCCTTTTGCAGACATGTCTGCTCTGATTTCACTCAGGAAACGAGCCCAGGGGGAGAAGCCTTTGGCTGGAGCTAAAATCGTGGGCTGCACCCACATCACAGCACAGACCGCGGTGAGTGGCTGCTTATTTGGGGGGGTCTGGGGTGGGACCTCAACTTTTCCCTGGGGAAGAACTTTCATCTCTTCAGAATGGGAGAAGGCACCTTCAGTAGTCCGGAAGCGTTTTAGAAAGGTTGTGCTGGTGGCATTTCTGCAGGGCAGCGTTTGGTTCCTGTGCCCATCACTGCTGCCCTTGTGCCGGGGGCATCCCTGATCCCCGGGGCATCCCTGACCCCTGGGGCATCCCTGACCCCCGGGGCATCCCTGCTGTCCCGCAGGTGCTGATCGAGACGCTGTGTGCCCTGGGAGCGCAGTGCCGCTGGTCTGCCTGCAACATCTACTCCACCCAGAACGAAGTGGCCGCGGCCTTGGCAGAGGCTGGTGAGTGCGGCCGGGCCAGAGCCCTCGCAGCCCCTCCTGCCTCCCTGGCCTGACCCCAGGGGAAATCTTCTAGGGAGCTTCATCTTCTACTTGTATATATTTCATTTAATATATATGTATATGTTTTATTCTGTATTTATACTTTCTATCTAGAAATATTTTGTAGTTAGTGTATTTTGTAATTAAAATGATATTGTGGTATATTTTATAATTAAAATGGTATTGTAGTATATGTTATAATTAAAATTTAATTGATATGTTTTATATTTATAGGTATGTATAAATATATGTACATTTACATAAAATACACTATAAGCATAGGAATACATGTATAGATATTTATACAATGCTTATAGATATATAAAATATAAATAAAATAGATATGTAAATGAATAAAAGAAATAGAAATAAATATAAAATAAAAACATAAAATGTATTTTAATTTTATATTTAACCATATTTTAATTCTATTTTATGTATTTTTATACTATTTTTATTAGTAGTATTGTTTTATTCTTTATTTATTATTATTTCTTTGGTTTTTATTATATATTTGTATCTTCTTTTTTAAAATTTTATTTTCTATTTCTATTTATTTTCTATTTCTGTTTTAGGGAATTAATATTTTTTGGGGAATATCTTCTAGGGAGGGATGGACAGGTCTGATCCTGGTGTGGGCTGAGATGTGATCTCTGCATGGCCCCTTGGCTCTCGTGTCCGTGTGTTTCTGGAGTTGGCTGAGCAGGAGAGAGCTCTGCCAAGCCCAGCGAACTCCAAGGATGCTCCTGTTCTTTCAGGTGTTGCCGTGTTTGCCTGGAAAGGGGAGTCAGAGGATGATTTCTGGTGGTGCATTGACCGCTGTGTTAACGTCGATGGCTGGCAGGCCAACATGGTAAGGAGCCTTCTCCAGCCCTTCCTCTTCCTCTGCTGAGTGCCCGGGGGGTTCCTCACCCTTCCACCCTGGGGCTGTTCCTGGGAGCCTCTGGCCTCCATTGAAGGGGGGCTTCTGGAGAATGGCAGCTAGAGATGAGCTGGGAACAGCCATGGGAATGTCAGGAGCTGCAGAGATGATGTCCTGAGCTGACAGATCCCAATGGCAAGGGAACAGCTCCTGCTGGAGTTCACGAGCCAGGAAATGGGACCTCTTCCCCCTCCAGGAGCTGCCCCAGCCGCTCCTCTCCCAGCACAGCTACCGTCTGCCCTCTCTCTCCCAAAGCTGGGGTCGTAGTGGGGACCTTTCCCTTGCCAAAGCCGATGTGCCCCCTTGGTGCATGGTCTGTGGTCACCAGTGATGTGTCTGTGGGCCATGACACCTCCCACAGCCTCTCCTCTCCCGTTTGCTTTCAGGGCATGAATGCTGTGGCGTCCTGAGCTCAGCCTAGTTAGTTAGTGCTGCCTGTGGTCACCTTTTCAGGCTGCAGAGCAATAGCAGAGGCAGGAAATCCTGTTAGGATCCAGCAGCTCCACACAGGGGTAAGGAATCTCAGTATTTTGGAGGAGACCCCAAGTTGCAGGCACCAGGGGAAGCCCAGGAGTCCTGGTCCCCAGGCCTCTGCCTGGACAGCCCTGCAGCAGTGCCTGAAGATGCTTCTCCAAATCGTTTTCCCCATCCTGTCCTCAGCCAGAGAATTTGCCAGTGGGAGGCCTGACTGCTCCCTGTTCTGCCTTGCCTGTTCTCTAGATCCTGGATGATGGTGGGGACCTGACCCATTGGGTGTATAAGAAATACCCCAGTGTCTTCAAGAAGATCCGAGGGATCGTGGAGGAGAGCGTGACCGGCGTGCACAGGTGGGAGCTTTGGGAAGGCAGACCCAGAGATCTCAGGGAGTCGCTGCTGTGTGCTCTGACCTGCCTCTGCCCTCTCCCAGGCTGTACCAGCTCTCCAAGGCTGGCAAGCTCTGTGTCCCAGCCATGAACGTGAATGACTCCGTCACCAAGCAGAAGTTTGATAACCTGTATTGCTGCCGGGAATCCATCCTGGATGGGTGAGTCCAACCCTTTTCCCCACTGGCACTTCCACATGGGTGGGTTTGGCTCTGGCTGCTCCTAAGCAGAGATCAGACTCTGCTGCTTTGACCTGGTTTTGGGCTTGACTGATCCCAACACAGGTCTCTCTCTGTCCCCCAGCCTGAAGAGGACCACGGATGTGATGTTTGGAGGGAAGCAAGTGGTGGTTTGTGGTTATGGGGAGGTGAGTTCCGTGAGCTGTGCTGGCCTCCCCCAAGCTCAGCATTCTGCACTTCCCTGTGCAAAGGCCACTGCCCTTTGCTGTAAGGAGTAGATCCAACCTGGTGAGCGATAACCAGGGAAGTCTTGCTGGAATCTGCTGGGAGGGTGGAGGTGAAGGATCAGATTTCCCAGGTTGCTGCAGATTAACTACGCTGCACAGCCGACAGTTGCTGGGACACGCTGGCCTGAATTACAACTACCCACGGGTGCTCCCATCTGCTGTCCCTGGCCCAGGTTCAGCATCCAGCCTGGCTGCCACTGAGCGGGGCAGGCGGCTTCTCCCTGGGAATAATACTCTGGCAGAGGGGAATTGTATCGTGAACTTGTAACTGATTCTACCCTGGAAGAGCTGGAGCTGGGAGCTGCCACCTTCCCTCCATCTGTGCACGTCCATGTGGGTGTTTATCTTCGGGCACTGTGCAGGGCCTGGCAGGAACTGCAAAGGCTCTTCCCAGCAGGAACTTGCTCCCTAATTTATTTAGGCACCAGTGGAGCCCAGCTTTGCTCCACCAGGAGACTGTGCTGGCTCTTGCCGGGGGCTCTGGGCTGGTGCCTGGTTCTCCAGCCAGCAGTTGGGCTGGGCATTGTTGTCTCCAGGGCCTGTCCTGAGCTTTACTGGGCTTCTGCAAAACAGGAGTGTCACAGAATCCTAGAATCCCAGACTTCCAACCTGTATTTGGGTTGGAAGGGAACTTAAAGCTCATCCAGTTCCACCTCCTGCCATGCACAGGGACACTTCCCACTAGACCAGGTTACTCCAAGCCCCATCCAACCTTGGACACTTCCAGGGATAGGGGAGCCACAGCTTTTCTGAGAATTCCATTCCAGGGCCTCCCCACCCTCAAAGGGAACAATTCCTTCCCAATATCCCATCGATCCCTGCCCTCTGGCAGTGGAAGCCATTCCCCCTTGTCCTGTCACTCCATCCCTTGTCCAAAGTCCCTCTTCAGCTCTCCTGGAGCCTCTTTAGGCACTGGAAGGGGCTCTAAGGTTTCTCTGCAGCCTGCTCTCCTCCAGGCTGAACACCCTTAGCTCTCCCAGCCTGTTCACCCTGAATAGTTTCCCCTTTGGATGTGAGTTGGAGTCCCAGTTTGCCCTGCCTGGCTGTGTTCAGTAGACCCGAGGTTGGAGCTGGGTGATAAGCGAGGGTCTCTCTGGAGTTGTTTTTGGTCTGGCACCTTGCTGGTCAGAAAATGGGGCTGAGCAGCGTTGGTGCAGCACAGGCAGGTGTTGATGTGGGCTGGTGTTTAATTTTGCTTTAATTTTCCACTGAGGAGAGGGAGTGAGCCTGAGGTGCTGCTGCAGGAGCCGTGTGCTCCCTGTGCTGATGTGGCAGCGTGGGATGGAGGATCTGCCTCCTGAGGAGTGCAGGATGGCTCTGAAATCCTTTACCTTAAAGGCAAGGGGGCACTGTGTGCTCCTTTAGGCTGTCTTTAATTCCTGCTTGGAGAAAGGCTCCTGCAGTGCTGGGGCTGCACAAGCTGTGAGAGTGTTGGCTTGGGAAAGCTCCTGGCCTTGGACACTCCCAGGGATGGGACAGCCACAGCTTCTCTAGGCAACCTGTGCCGGGGTCTCAGCATCCCCACAGGGGAGAATTCCTTCCCAATATCCTGTCTAGTCCTGCCCTCTGGCAGTGGGAAGCTGGTGGCCTTGCAGGGGGAGCTGGGCTTGTGGCAGCTGTGCCATTCACCAGGTACATCCTGAGCTGCTCCTGGCATTGGGCAGGTGGCTGGGATGAGGATCCTTCAGCCTGGGATGGGCTTGGGCTGTGTAGGGAAGGGACTGTAGCACTGGTGTGTCCATGTCCCACCTCACTGTGGTCCTTTTGCCTCGGCAGGTCGGGAAGGGCTGCTGTGCTGCCCTGAAAGCCCTGGGAGCCATCGTGTACGTCACGGAGATCGACCCCATCTGCGCTCTCCAAGCCTGGTAAGGTGTTCCCGTCTGCGTGGGAGTATCTCTCTATCTGCTCTTCCAAGCCCTGCCAGAGGCTGGAGTGGAGCCAGGGGGATCTGTGGCTCATTTTGGAGAACGTGCACCTTGTTGGGGTGTGATGGGGAAGGGCTGGGGCAGCTCTCAGGGATGGGGTACCAGGCAGAGCGTGTTCACTGGCTGGTTTGGGGAGGCTCTCAAGCCTCTGTGCCACATGTTCCTGGCCCCTCTGACATATCCAAGAGTGGGTTGGACACCACAACTGTTGCACAGCTCTCCCTCGTGGCACCGGTGTCCCTGGAGGGGTAGAGGAGAGCCCGGGCTGCTGCCAGAGCAGTTTGGAGCTGCTGAGATCGCACATGGCCTGGGGCACAGAAGGAACAAGCTTCTCCTCCTCATCATGGTCCCTATTCCCCTTTTTTTGCCAGCATGGATGGATTTCGGGTGGTGAAGCTGAGCGAAGTAATCCGTCAGGTGGATGTCGTCATCACCTGCACAGGTAGGGAGGGCAAGGTTGGAGCAGGCTGAGGAGCATCATTCCCAAGTGGGAGCTCAAGGGAGCTGGGAATGGAGAGGACACTTCACTGCTGTGTGCTCCTAACTTTCCACAATAGCTGGCCTCTGCCAGGAGCTTTCCCCTCATTTGCTATTTGACCACAGTCCTGGCCCAGAGCAGAC
This sequence comes from Ifrita kowaldi, assembly GCA_013398055.1. Lineage (NCBI taxonomy): Eukaryota > Metazoa > Chordata > Aves > Passeriformes > Cinclosomatidae > Ifrita > Ifrita kowaldi. The sequence goes on from VZRS01007383.1 coordinate 21,955, forward strand.
AGACATCTCGGCCACGTGTTCTCCGGGTGTTTTGGGATCTCCTAGAGCCTGGTTAATTCATGGGAGCAAAGATCAAAGATTTGGGCACTGAAATGGGCTGCCCAGGGAATGGTCACGGTCCCAGTCCTACCAGAGCTCAAGGAGTGTTTGGACAATGCTCTCAGGCACAGAGTGGGATTGTTGGGAGTGTCCTGTGTGGGGCCAGGAGTTGGACTTGATGACCCTTGTGGATCCCTTCCAGCTCAGGATATTCCACGACAGCACTTGTCCCACACGTTCCCTGCTGTCACAGCCAGTAGGGCTCATGTCCCAGTGGAAGTTCATCTGATGTTGCCCCAAGCTGAGCTTCTCTGACTCGAGTTCAGGGCAGGGGAAACCAGAGGGTTTGTGTTCCCACTGCTGTGGGATCAGCTGTGCCCTCTGTGCCTGCAGGGAACAAGAACGTGGTGACCAGGGAGCACCTGGATCGGATGAAGAACAGCTGCATCGTGTGCAACATGGGCCACTCCAACACCGAGATCGACGTGGTGAGTGCCGGCGCCTCCGGCCGTGCCCGCCTGCCGGCTCCTGCCGTGACTCCAGCCTCTTCCTCCTCCTCTTCCAGACCAGCCTCCGGACGCCGGAGCTGACCTGGGAGCGGGTCCGCTCCCAAGTGGACCATGTCATCTGGCCGGATGGGAAGCGGGTGGTGCTGCTGGCTGAGGTGTGTTGAGAGCTGGGCCACGGTGCTTTGGGCCTCCATCAGGAAATCACGGATTTAGCCAGGTGGAAAAGTGCTGGGAGGAGCTTCAGGGCTCAAAAAAGGGTTTTTTGATTCATTTTATTTATTTCATTTTCTTGAGGGTGGGTGTGTCATATCCCACATGCAGCCACAGAGGTGTCATCTGGCTCCGTTCTTCCGAGCTGGGATTCATCCCACTCAGTCAAACCCCATCTGTGCAGGGTTTCCCAGATGTTGGGTGGCTCCTCTTCCCACAGGAACTGTTCTGGCAGGAGGAGGGACTGGCTTTTCTCGGGACCACAACATTCCCCTGCCTTGAAGCGAAGGGTTAAGGTGGAAACTGGAGCAGAGTTGAAATGCTCTGATTCCCTGGTCCCTGGTCCCCTGTGCAGGGAGGGGGTGGAGGTGAATCTCATCTGGAAACTCAGTTTGCTTTGGATTTGGGAGCACGTCCTGCCCCGTGCTGACTCCTCCTGCTTTCTCCCAGGGCCGTCTGCTCAACCTGAGCTGCTCCACGGTTCCCACCTTCGTTCTCTCCATCACGGCTACCACGCAGGTCTGTACACGGGTGGGGCCCCGCACGAGCCTCGGGGTGGGGATGGTTTGGAAGGAGCTGGGAACACGCTGGGTTTGGTCCTTGGGATGGCACCACTGCCAGAAATACCATTTTGTCTGGGCTGGAGTTATTGCTGGCGTGGACCCAGTGTTTTGGGTACAGCAAGTTTTGGGAGAGCTTTTAAATGAGTGGTTTCATGGCACAGATCCTGCTGGGCTTGGAAGACAGGGTTAAGCCCCCCCCAGCACAGGTTTGAGCCCCCCTAGCATGGGTTTAACCTTCCCCAGCACAGATTTAAGCCCCTCTAGCACACATTTAAGCTCTCCCAGCACAGGTTTAAGCCCACCTAGCACAGGTTTGAGTTTACCTCAAGGCAAGGCTTTGTTTAGGCTGGGAACACCGAGGGGACTGGTGGCACTGGGTACACGGAGGATCTGGTGGCACTGGGAACACAGAAGGGACTGGTGGCACTGGGAACACGGAGGGGATTGATGGGACTGGGAACATTGAGGGGATTGATGGGACTGGGAACATGGAGGATCTGGTGGCACTGGGAACACAGAAGGGACTGGTGGCACTGGTGCTTGTGGGGAAGGACAGGCAGGCTGACAGTGGGGAATTCCCTTGTCCTCCCTCCGGTCAGTCCAAATGGGCAGGGCACAGGTCTGTGTTTTGGACTTGGTTCCCAGCAGTGGAAGCCAGCACTTGGGGGATGCAGTTTCATCTCTCCTGAAGGAATGACCCTGGTTTTTGGATGCTGCCAGTTTCTGAGGAGCAGCCCCTCCTTCCCCACGTGCTGCAGCAGCTGTGTGGTTTAAGAGGAGAAGAGCTGCTAACCCTAAACCATGCTCATGTTTTTCCCTGGGGTGTTGAGCCCAGATGCTGCCAACAAGCTGGGTGGCATCTCATCCGTGCTCTCTGATCCCTGCAGTGGGGTTATGGAGACCCAGAGGGGGATGCACCCGTGGTGGGAGCCTTTCCCTCAAGGCATGTTGGAAATGGTTGCGCTGTCCCTCCGGCTCCCAGATCCTTCTCTGCCTTTGTGAGCTTTGTGCTGCCCAGGTTGGTGGCCATTCCTGGCTGTTCCCAGCTTATCCCTGTGCTCTCCACAGGCTCTGGCTCTGATTGAGCTCTACAACGCTCCCGAGGGCCGGTACAAGCAGGACGTTTACCTGCTGCCAAAGAAGATGGGTGAGTGAAGGAACTGACTTTTCCCTAGGGAATCTGTGTGCCAGCAGCGTCAGGAGAACTCAAACCTGGGCTGGAAAACACTTCCAGAGGGACAGTGAGTTCAGGGAAGGCACCAGAGGCAGTGGCCTTAAAATACATGTGGGTTATTTGATTTATTTTCCTTAGTGTTCTGCAGTGTGGGAGGCATCCCACATCCTGCAGCCTCCCTTCCCTGGGATTTTCCATGCCCTCCTTACGCCTTCAGGGGCACATCCAGCCCAGCCCAGGCCTGGGCTCAGCTCTGCTTTGGGTGATGGTGAATCTGGGGTGCTGCCCAGCCAGACCTTGCAATCATCACCTGCCCATGTTGTGGTGGGGAATGGGGACCCCCTGATCCCGTTTTCCCTCTTCCCATTTCCAGACGAGTACGTGGCCAGTTTGCACCTGCCGTCGTTCGACGCCCACCTGACGGAGCTGACGGACGATCAGGCCAAATACCTGGGACTCAACAAAAACGGGCCTTTCAAACCCAACTACTACAGGTGAGAGCTGCCAGGGCAGGAGCTCCCAGCTCCTCGTGGGTTGGGAGCTCGGCCTCCAGCTCCGGGGTCTCCAACAGCAGAGGGATGTGGAGCTGCTGGAGCGTGTCCAAAGGAGGCCACGGAGATGCTTTGAGGGCTGGAGCCTCTCTGGGAGAGCTGGGAGGCTCCCAAGAGAGCTCAGAGCCCCTTCCAGGGCCTAAAGGGGCTCCAGGAGGGCTGGAGAGGGACTCGGGACAAGAGATGGAGGGACAGGACACAGGGAATGGCTTCCCACTGCCAGAGGGCAGGGCTGGATGGGATATTGGGAAGGAATTGTTCCCTGGGAGGGTGGGGAGGCCCTGGCACAGGGTGCCCAGAGCAGCCGTGGCTGCCCCTGGATCCCTGGAAGTGTCCAAGGCCAGGTTGGACAGGGTTTGGAGCAACCTGGGGCAGTGGAAGGTGTCCCTGCCCATGGGATGAGATGGGATTTAAGGTGCCTGCCAACCCAGACCAGCCTGGAATCCCATGCCTGGGGGATCCCCTTGCCCTGGCACAGCAGCACCTCCCACATCCCTCACTGTCCCTTCCTTCTCTCCTAGATACTGACGGGACCATTTCCATGAAGGACCAGACCACACAAGGCAACATTTGAGAGATTATTTTTAAAAATCATTTTTATTTTGGTTTACCATTTTTTTTTTCTTTGACCACCACCAGAACCTGTTTTTACATTTTATCTGTGATTTTAAGGTCAGGTTTTCTTTTCTCCCCCTTTTCCATGATCACATCCCTGTCTGATCTTGCCAGACAACCTGGGATTTATTTGCTTCTTGCTTCCATGTGGCTGAAGCTGCTGATTCCCAGCCCTGGCTCCAGGAGGGGCTTTCCCTTTCCTGCTGTTCCAAGGGCACTTCATTCCTGCAGCAATGGTTTATTTTGGCTTTTATTTTGTATTTTTTCCCACCTTCCCAGCCCACGTCGGTCTCAGCCGGGCTCCCTGCGGATCCGGAGATGCTCTTCTACCTTATCTTCTATTTCTTTGTGTGGATTATCTGCAACTTCTAAATTGCCTTAAAGAGCCCAGTTTTAGCTGCTAGATCCCTGCTCCGGGTGCTTCCTGGCAGCAGAGTGGCCTGCAGGACGCCTGGCAAAGGGGGGTGACTGTGCCCAAGCCCAGCCCAGGTCCCTGCGCTGAGGTGGCCCAGGTTTGGTGGCCACTGGCCTGGGTTTGCTGGCCACCTGGGTCCAGGGGAGTTCAGTGTTTCAGGGTGCTAATCTGAATCCGGATGGGGGTCGCTTTCCCAGCATTATCCTCATCTCTCCTAGGTTATTTGTTTGTTTTTGGTTTTGGTTTTTTTTTTTTTTTTTAGCCAAACTGCACCTTAATTGAGTTTTAAACATTTTTTTTTCTGTTTGTTTATTTGATTTTTTTTCCTCTTTTCCTTTTTGATCCTTACAGAGATGTTTTAGAGGGAGGGGATGTTTTCAGATGTTTTAAAAGAGGAAGCACTGGGGACGTGGCCGCCTTCCCATCTCCCCCTGGGAAGCGCCGGGTGGTGTTGAGGGTGTCTGGGGTGGCTTTTGGGGGTGTTTCACTATTTTTTTTTGAGCTGGATGCAGAGATGAGCCTTCCCCATACCCCAGCCTGGCCCCTCTGCTCCCTGTCGCTGTTCTCCTCACCCTGTCCCCGTGTGCCCCAGCTGCTCCCATCGCCTCCTCCGCGCCCTCCCTGCTGGCATTTCCCTTTCCCAGCTTCTGCTGGGGTGTGGGAAGCTCTTTCCAACCCACTGAGGTTTCTCTTGGCTGTTTTTATCCTCCCCAAATCTCTCCTCCTCTCCCCACCCAAGGGAGGGTAGGAGCTGCTGGCCCCTCCTGGATCATGGAGCTGCTCCTTCCCCCTTTGCAGGGATCCACCTGGACAGGTCCTTCCCAGGGAATTCGCACATCTGGGGGTGCAGAGCTCCTTGGGGGGGCCAGGAGATGGGAGAGGCGCTGGGTGGCCGAGATCATCCCCTCCTCATCCCCTCCTCCGTGTCCTCTGACTGTTCCTCTTTCCCACCCTGCCTGGTCTCCTCCCGGACGGTCGCCCCGTAGATTTTGGGGATCGCCTGCCTCGCTCCCCCACAGATCCTGGGGATCACCTGGGTCCCCTCCACCATCCCCCAGACCTCACCGGGGACGGCTTAGCCAGCTGGGATGGGCGTTTGTGGGAAGGATCGGGAGCATCCCCCCTCCCCTGTGAGCCCCCCATGCCCGGGGGTCCCGGCTTCCCCCCCGTTCCCACCCGTCCCGGGTGGAATCTCAGCGCGAGGGCTCCGTGTCTGGATAAGCCATGTTGGGGGAGCCTGGGGGTGATGGCGGCGGCAGCATTGGGCCGGGAGCAAGAGGTTTATTTTGTATATGAATGATTTTTAATGAATGCAATATTAATCCTTGCAGATGAGCAATAAATCATTAAAGTCTAATTAAACTATTAGGAAAAATGAAGTGCTTTTGGTTGTGGGTGGTTTATTTGGTACCTTGAGTTGTTTCTGAGACCAAGGGCAGGGCTGGAAACTCCCTTTGGCCACCTCGGGTGGAGATTGGGTCCCGCCAGAATTCTCTCAGCGTTGCCAGAACTCTGAATTTTGGAGTCTCACCCTCTTTTAAGCCCAACGGAGCACCCTAACTTGGGGTTTAAACCCTGTCAGGTTCCTCTGTCGGGGTCTGACTCCCTTCTGAGCCCCACCAGGTCGCCCCTTCTTGGGGTCTGAGCCCCCCCAGCCCCT
>VZRS01007384.1:0-38774 GCA_013398055.1 Ifrita kowaldi
CACACGTCACAGTAAAAGTGATAAATGATATAATTAAAATGCAAATGGTAGGTAATGGCTATCAGACTTTAGGGTTTGCCTTTCCAGCAAAATACCTATTGACTGAGTTATAAAACTGTGTTATTTATGGACTCATTCCTTTTTCTAGAGGTGAACCTCTGGTACCAAGAGTTTGCCATGCACCAGAAAAAGAAAGGTAATTGAGCAAAGTCTCCTGTTTATACATGGTACTGCTCTAGCCATTAGGCATTTATACAAACACAGGCTGGGTCTGGCCTATTTCAAATGGCAGAGTTGCATTGCACATATCCCAGTTCTATCAATGGGCCAAGATGATATACATATGAGAAAAGCATCCTTTTCATGTACTGAATTAGGTAACTAAGCCTTGGAGGGGGTTAGAAGTTCAAGACAACCTCATCTTGAAAGTTTCTTATTTGCTAGCCTTTTGCAATTCTCTGTGAAGTGTCCAGATTTAGGCTCACTCTTCTGAAAGATCTATTTTGTAGTTAAAATGGAATTTAGAGATTAGATATCTATAAATTGAATGTGAGTACTGCAGTGTGAGTACTCTGTAAATAAAATTTAGACCTTGTCTGTCGCAAACAATATTTTTAACATTTTAATCCCTTATTTTGTTTCATGTTAGAAATAATTACTTTCCTCAGTTATAATTTACTTATCTTAACAGCTCTTTGAAACAGCATATAGCAAACTATGTCTGAATTCTACTCTGGGATTAAAGGCAGGATTTAGGCAGGATGACCACTTTTAATACAATGAAAGATACTAAAACAGGATGATACTTCAAGCCACATGTGCAAAACAGAGGATCTCTGTAATTTCAATTTTAAAGACACTAAAATTTGTCTCTGAGAATCCCTAAGAAATAAAAATAAAAAGCAAATTATGCAATCAGGCAACTAGATCCCATCTAAACCACATCACTAGAAAATTCTTTCGATATGATGAAAATGCTTATTTTTACCCCACTCCTGAGTTGGACATGGATCACAATTTTATACTCTTTCAAAAGATCTTTCATCTATTTCAAAAATAAAAAATAGTTCTTAAGAAATGATGGATAATTAACAAATTCTACCTGTGTTGGACTATTCTACCAAGAGATACAGTCACTTCCCTAATTTTTGTTAACCTTTCATTTATAAATTCCCTCCACATCTTAGGAGAAAACAGTTTTTTTCTGTTAATATTAGAAGTTTCATAGATATTTTTGATTTATAAAAAAAATTCTCAAGGGATTTGACTTCAGTGCTGAGAAAATGCAGCAAAACTACTTCATAATTGGATCTCTTTGAGTAGGAGTTTGAAATAGTAATTTACTTTTTTTATTTTAATTTTGTAAAATTTTTGCTTCTCAGGCTAAACAAAAATCATATCTATGAATCCCACACAATACTTTGACCAACCAAAAGGATGGATTCTTACTGTTTAATAGCCCATGGTGCCACATTCAAAAACATGTGAACAATTTAAGCATACGCAAGCTTGAGAGCCTGCAAAGGAATATAACAATATAACATAATAATATAATAATTTTTAAGTGGAATTTTTAGCAAGACAGTCCACGGCTTAGTCTTTCTTAGTAATTCATTATTATTCATCAGAGAAGCATCTTGTCCTAAGGCAAAAGCCTGACTTAGTTGAAGTCAGTAGCAAAACTCCCACCTACTTCAGTGAGATAGAGATAATATCTCTGGAGCTGTGTTCATTAAATTATTTTTTTAAAGAATAATAAAGAATAATCATAGGGTTTTTTCAGTGAAATTTACCCCCAGAAGGCAGTTAATTGCTTTACTGACTAGTGGAATTTTAAGTTTCAAGGCTGTATATCATACAAAAGCTTGAAACTTCAATGTGAAATAAGTGATTACATAGTTTGGCATAATTGCAATATGTCACAAAAAGACAAGCTGTTAAAAACTGCATTAGAGCTGGCAAAGTGAACACCTCTGAAGTACAACCAACATGGTGTCATGCTTGGAACAGCAACACATATGTTCCAGAACATAGATTGCATCAGAATAAAAGAGGAGTTTCTTTGTCAAAGAAAGATGCCATCAGATATTCTACCTACACATAACAAAAATTGCCTTTATTTATTATTGCTTATGGTATTTGTGTTAAGCACATTCAGTACAGGAGAGTTTATGGTGATGTAGATCTCACAAAAAAAAAAAAGGAAGCAAAACATAGGAAGCAGTAATATTTGACCTGGGACTCATTTCAGACAACAACTGCTGTTACCAGTGCTCTGTGTTTTGTGTAGCTGGTAACTGCACTGTACATCCCTCTTATAAAAACATTTTTGTATTGGTACATCAGCCTGTAAGCAATATGGGAATGATGAGTGCCATTGGGAAATGCTACTTCCACTGGTGTCTCTCAAATTCCTTTTTCACTATTACCTATAACTATAGAAAATTCCTTTGACTAAACAAACTAGCCTTAAAATTAATCTGTCTTTCCCAGAGTTATGACTCCACCAGCAACTCTCCCTATAATAGCTCTCATTCTCTCAAGTCTTTCATGATCAGTTCTTAAACAGACCACTCTTATGTCAGTGCTTTCTCACTATTGGTGCTATCAGCTGCCTCTCAGTGGTCATACGCAACCTGTGCTTTTTCAGACAACGTCTGTGGCAAGTTCATGTCCTGTCCAGGTTATAGGCTTCCAAAGGTATCCCAGGTGATCTTGCCGCCTTTCACATCTGTCTGTGGATAATATCTAGATGTGTCTACCAAAAGTCACATCTAGAATGGTGCAAAATAGACCTCTCATTTCCTTGTTAACCTTTTCTATCTATACTCTCCTGAGTGTCTAGAAGCAACCTACAATGCACACTGAAGAAACCTGGTTATTAGCCAGCACTTTCAGACATGAATGTGCCAATTCTGGTTACTGTAAATAACACATAATTACTATAGCATTTCAGATAGCACACCATATTGGCTGACTTCTAAAACTGACTGGGAAACAGCACGACAGGAAGCAGTTGCAACATGCCTCATACACCACAGCTCATCTGAAGCAGACTTTGAGGATTTGCAAGGCTGGGCATTCAAAGGAACTTATGGCTTTTCATTCATCTGACCAGACCATAAAGGAGAGCATAGTCTTCTTAGGAGTTTTTTCAAAACAAGCAGTCCCCTTGAGACTGAGCCTGCAGAATTTAGACATCCAGTATAAAATCACACATTCTTTTAGGGTTATATGTTAAGAAGGAGACTGAAAAATTTGGTTCCTACACATTTTATAGTACCTACATAATGAAAGAGTGATAGTTCTAGACAGGTGGCAGTTAGCAGGCCAGTTTTGCCTTACAAATAACGTATAAAGAGAACAAATTTTTCTTGCCAAATTTTACTGCATGTAGCTTCCCAGAGAAGGGAGAAGACATTTAAGGCATGTAAAGTAAGTTTCTTCTATTTGCTCTATTGGCTTACTCCTTCATAACTGATTTATTTTGTTTTCTTTTTCTTTCAACAAAAGCTACTACAGTGCAGACCTACAAAACTCAAAAAAACTCTGTAATTTCATAGTTTTCAAAGAGAATTTTTCCTCCTCTATTCAGAAGCAGAAAAGATTTGTCTTATGTCTTATAATGTTCTCTGGTTGATGAAGATGAGCAGAATGGGCTCCATATTAGGGAAAGGCCAAGTCCTTCAAACAAGCAGTTTACCTACTAAATGATTCCAGTTTACTTGCACTGTAACATGATTATTACTTCTTTAACTTGTCACTAGATAATGAGCGAAAGTTGGCAATTTATCAGTATAAATATGAATTAAATTATACCTATTGTTTTCCATTAAATCACAGTATTTTAGCAGGTTTGTACAATGTTTTTGTAGGAGTGCGTTTAGCCTTGGAAAGGGTGCCAAGGGAATGATCTACTGGGTACCTATAAGGCCTTAACTTTCTAGACCGAGATATTCTGTTTGAAGGCATCTTCTGACAAAGATTGTGAGTTCAAACTGTGTACTTCTTAACACCTAGAGTATTCTAGCACGAATTTTGCCGAAGGAATCATTCCTTCTTGTCGTCACACTGGGAAGAGACAAGAAAGTCTACAAGGATTCTAATATCTTGTTTCTATCCACAGAGTTACTGTAATAAAAAAGCACAGTAACCATAGAAGGGTGATGGCAGATTACTCAAAAAAACATTTTATGGAGTAATTTGCAAAGTGTTCAACTTCATATACTTAGAATGTGTGCTTATGTGTATACAAGGCATTCACAAAATCAAGATATCTGATAAGCTCAATGGTAGGTCTTGGCTGGTGCGTTACTCTTCCCATAAGATTATACAAGACTCTTAGGAGCAGAAGTTGGTTGAAGAGTCAGTGATTTGCAGCATTGTGCCTCAACGGTTCAAAAGATCTGGTTTATTAAAAGATTTCTACATTGTTCAATGTAAAAGCATGCTGATGACCTCTTTGGTACAGGAAAACAAATATTTTTAAAGATGACCTATAATACTTCAGGGGATGCGAGTTTAATGCTTTTACAACTTTCCCCAAATAAGATGTATTGTCCTGACTTTTATTGTAGAATTTAAATTATATGTAAGATCAAATGAGAAACTGAATGAAACACAAATAGGAGAAAACAACTTATGGCTGTATACAACACAGGCCTAACTGTGCAATATTTAGGAAAGTACACCTCCTGCCAAATCACCTAGACATTTTGTCATCTTTTAAACTTACAGTTTGATGTATATAATAATTCTGAGGACAAATGTTTACAGTATCTCTGAAGAACAGCCATGAGCAAGTTGAAAGGCCTATTGACGAAGCCTTCTTGCTCCAGCTACAGAATCATTGCACTCTCAGGCTTTCATCCTGCAACACCAACAGATGAGGAGAAGGCTGAGGTACTCAATTTTTTGCTTCAGTCTTCACTGGTCACCTCTCCTAGCAAACCTCTCAAGTGGGTGGACAGCAGGATGAGGACTAGGGGAGCAAAGTTCCTCCAGCAGTAAGTAAAGATGAAGTACATGACCACCTGAGGAGCCTTAATGCACATAAGTCTATGGGACCTGATGGGATGCACCCCAAAGTCCTGAAGGAATTGGCTGATGTAGTTGCCAAGGAATTCTCTGTGATATTTGAAAAGATATCATGACAGTCAGGGGAAGTCCCAGCTGACCGGAAAAAGGGAAATATTGTACCTATCTTTAAAAAGGATAAAAAAGAGGATCTTGGGAACTACCACCCTGTCAGCCTCACCTCTGTGCCTGGGAAGGTCATGGAACAGATCCTCCTAGAAGCTGTGCTAAGGCACACGGAGGGCAGGGAGATGACCTAAGACAGCGAAGACAGTTTCACCCAGGGCAAGTCTTGCCTCACCAAGTGGCCTTCTGTGGTAGAGTGATTCCATCAGTGGGCAGGCGAAGTGCTACAGATGTCATTTACCTCGACTTCTGTAAAGCCTTTGACAAGGTCCCTCCCAACACCCTGCAGTCGCCTGACCCCTGGGCCGCCCGGTGGCCCTGGCAGGAGACTGCTTCTTTGGCCAAAGGCCGAAAGNGGACAGGATGCCATCCAAAGGGACCTGGACAAGCTCAAGAAATGGGCCCATCTCATGAGGTTTAACATGACCAAGTGCATTGTGCTGAGGCACCCCTAGTATAGGTTGGGGGATGAGGCAGCCCTGTTGAGAAGGACTTGCGGGTGCTGGTGGGTGAGGGGCTTCACATGGGTTGGCAATTTGCACCTGAAGCCCAGAAAGTCAAAATCCAGTGTACCAGGCTGCATCCAAAGCAGCGTGGCCAGCAGGTGAGGGATGGGATTCTATCCCTCTATTCTTCTCTCATGACACCCCACCTGCAGTGCTGCATCCAGCTCTAGGGTCCTCAGCACAGGAAGGACATGGACCTGTTGAGGTGAACCAGAGCAGGAACACCAAGGTAATTAGAGCGATGTAGCACCTCTCCTACAATTGAAGACCGAGAGAATTGGGAAAGAGAAGCCTGGAAAAGAGAAGGCTTTTACATGACCTAATTGCAGCCTTCCAGTGCTCTGTTTACCAGGGCATGTAGTGACAGGACAAGGGGAAATGGCTTGAAACTGAAAGAGAACAGGTTTACATTAGATATTAGAAAAAAAATTCTTTACTGGGATGGTGGTGAGGCACCGAAACAGGTTGCCCAGAGAACCTGTGAATATCCCATCCCTGGAAGCGTTGAAGTCAGATTGGATGCAACTCTGAACAACCCGACCTAGTGAAAGTTATACCTGTCCAAAACAAGGGGGTTGGAACTAGATGACTTTTAAGGTCCCTTCCAACCTAGGCTATTCTGTGATTCTGTGAATAATAATACTTTTCATGATCAATGGAGGCATTTCCAACTTGAAAATATTAGGCATACAGTTGCTACATATTGGTGTCCTATCACATTCAATATTCTAAAAATGACAAATAGTTACCACATTCCTATCCATATCAATTAACAACACAGAACCGTGGCCCTACACTTTAGATATTTGAAATTATAAATTGCTAATACAGGTAACAGAGTATAATTGGAACATTCCCTGGTGTGAAATGGTGATGTCTTCCTTTTTAGTCCCTTGTACCTGTAAATCATTCCAGATAACACATCTTAAAACTGAAGTGACAGGACTGACGAACAAATTCACACAGACTTAGTGCAACACTTCACACTATATCCCATTGAGTGTTGCAATATATGTCAATTAATATTGCTTCTTTACCTTACAATAGTTTGAACACATTTTGTTCCTTCCAAATTATTTTGAGAATTCTTTTATTTAATAGAAATAAAAATCTGAGAATATAAATCATCTTTTACATCTCTAGCATAAGGTAATGACTTATCCAGGTGCCAAGCCTGAGATTTTCCAAAATAGTATTTCTAAAATAAGTATGATTTAAAGGACAGGTTGGTTCATGACAATTTTTAAAGAAGACTATTGTAGCACTTAAAAGAACTTGCTTTTCTCTCAGTATATTCAGTATATATTTAAGTATTTTATATAACACTTTTTTTTTTATCTTCAAACCAATATTCACTCACTGCTGTAAAAGCATTGGTAGACCATGATTTGCAAATCTGAACACTCCATAATTGGCATAAAAAATCTCAGCGAAAACTTAAGAGACTTGAAATGAGGTTTCTTCTTATGTAAATCCCCTTTCCTTAAAAGATAAACCACAAGGATGACTAATATAAAAAAGAAGTGTTGTAAAACCGTAATTTGCATTATTAAATTATCGTTAATTAACAAAACGGAATGCATTAGAATCAGTTATTTACTTACTAATTTGCAAGATGGTAAATTTTCTCCTCAAAAGAAATGTAGTCTAAAACAATGGACCCACAGAAGAAAAGCAAAATATTTAAATTCTATCTAAGACATCAAAATAGCACTGAAGTTGAACAGTGTTTTTATTATCTGCAGGAGTTATGAGAACTAGTAACAGTCTACTTCATTAGAATTGCTTCTAGTATTATTTCAAGCCCCAGAGTTCCCTGTTCCTAAGATCATCTCAGGGTTGTTCTCTGTAAAATCTGGTTTTACAATCCCACAAATATTTTCTAGCCAAGATCACATAATGCAATGCATAATTATTATAAGCGATTTCAAAGGACAGATAGCTGAATGATGGGACATTTAAGGAGTGGATACAATGATAACAGCTACAGAAATATTTAACTGAGGATAAATATTTTTTTCAGGCTACAGTAGCAAAGAGAAAATATCAGGAGCAAAGGTATGCACTGGGCACCCACTCCAAAGGAAACCAGAGGAGCTCTAACTCAACCTCTGCGCAAAATCTTTAAACCATAACATGCAGTATCACTCGTTGGAGCACATAGTCTGCAGGTTAAGTCTCATCCTATGTACACAGGATAACATACAGGAAATTGAGTGTATTATTAATACAACTTAGTAAGAGAATGTCATAAAAAGCACTGAGAAGATTTCCTCATTAGCTTACTTGAAAATATTTTTAACATGCAATGCATAAACAAAGTATTTTTTCCTACTTCTGCATTTTTTAATATTTAAAACACTAATTATTTTAAATGAGGATGAACATTTTTAACTTTTTTTAATGATTGATTGTCTATAAAGCCTATCACAAAATGGCATTTCCTATTTTTCTACTTATAAGCATTGGTTGGTTAACACTGCTTACATGTTTGCATAAAAACAACATTTCTTTGCTCAAAAATGCATCTATTAATTCTATTGACTTACCATTTTTGCAGCTGTCATTCACACTGACTTGCTCTACAGCTTTGATTTTTCAGTGTCTCATGGTTCTAATGATAACCAGAGGGACTAATTTGAGCAACAGTTTTGAATTAGAGGAAAAATTCCATGCTAAGTAAGCAATTAATAGAAATATTCTCTTCCTATAATACATAGTATTAACTATTCTAAATATTCTCAACATGTATAAAAGCAACAAAGGCAAAAGTATTTTGATAGTTTTACAAGTGCCTTAAAATGCATTTTTCTGAAATTGTTGCACAAATAGTAATGGTTTGAATAACTATTAAGATAATATAATAATTAATGTGATAGTAGTGAAGATACATACAATGTTAAAATGTTAAGTTACAGTCCAAACATTAATGCCGCATAACCCAAAATTTCATACTCATCTGATCTCAGTCCCTCATATATTAACTTTAACATGACTGTATATGTCATCTTTTGAACCCAAACACTGAAAAACAAGGAAATGAAAAGTTAAATAGTTATTTGGTTTTTGTTTTTCTTTTCCTTCACTAGAAGGTGCAGATATTCTGTCCAAAATAGTATTTCCTCCCTGCTCAGGAGCAGATGACAATTAATATCTTATAGCAGGTATCTGTGCACAGAGGGAAAGCTGAAGAGTCAGTGCAAAGACGGAATCCCTTGAGTAGCACAGTTAAGGGTGCAAAAAGTTCCAGAATAATTTTTAAGTTTGATGACAGATGACTCCTTAACCTGTCAAGACCATACAGCATTGGCAATGTGAGCTAATATCTATTACTGGTATCCAACTAACCACAGAACTCTTGGTAAGACAGAACATTATATTTACAGTGATAGCTCTTTAACTCCTGAGAACAGCTCAATATTTGGTCTTGAGAGTGCTGCCAATCAAATATAAAAAAGGCTGTCTTCAAGACAGCTGGGTACCATTTCTAAAGAGGCTAAAAGAAAACACTGTAAATACTGTTATCAAAATAGATGAGTATGCTCTACACTGTGTGAGAAAAAAATATGAAGGAATAATCTTTGCTACAGCCCTTGGCTGAGATTCAAGGAAGAATGACTTGGTGTCTCTATGTTTGGGTCCATGAAATTCAGTGTTTAGCAGGAAGCAGATACCACCATTTCTCAAAATTGCAGATCTTTGACCACGGCTCCTCTGATCTGTGTAGAAAGCCTGGCTGCTCCTCAGGAGCACCTCACAGAGACTCTTCTCTGAGAATAAGCAGTGTTTCAGGCCTTTCTACAGTGAGTTCACTGCATTTTTTCAGACTTCCCTCTTTTGGGAAGGAGGGCACAAAGGAGGCAAAAACTAGTGGACAGTGCACGGTCATCTTGAATGTATAGTGCAAAATCCCCCGTTTCTCATAACAAACACAGAATACAACCTGTTATTAATTTGAATATAAGCAAATGTTTCTGAAATAGTTGTTATTAGAGACTTTTATGGTTAAAGCGTGATGATTGTACATGTTCCTGATGTGCTAAAGCCAGACAAAAATTCTATGTAAGTATTTAAGAGCTCTCATATCTACCTTGTTTGTATAAAATGAAGAGATGTCTTGCTAATTGGCATTACTTTAAGTATTTGAAATGGGAGCATACCCTTCCTTAATTATTACAAATGAAACTTCTGTTCATTAAGCATAATATTAATATTTTCCTTTTCTTTTCACTCATTACTTCCTCTCAAATATTTGCCACCTTGATATTTTGTTCAAGTTATACACTTTAAAATTACAAGCAATTTTTTGTGTACTTAATGTTCCATATTAAGCAAGTAGAATTTAAATTCTCGTTTCCTTGATGTTCTGTTTTATGTTAAACAAATTGAGGATTATGCATTGATGGTATAAATATACATATAATCACTTCTTTAATTATGCATATGATTGCTGCCTAACTTCGTAATATGTTCCTACAGTTACTGCAGAACTGAAATATTTTAATTTTCAAACTGTTTTTCACAATGTTAATTTGCTTTCATTTCAGGGCTTTCTATTAAATGTGTTTAAGAAAAGATCTGTAATGGCCTTGATATTCACTTATCTGCATATTAATTTATATTTTTTTTCTGTTTTCTTTAACTTTTTTTTAATGACAATTTTCAACCTCTTCAAAGGATGGAAATGTAATCGAGAAATAGCATTTAATATATCTTCTGTTCTGTAAACACTGGAAGAGGGGACTTGCAGTGTCATAATGATTATGTCCCTGTACCACAGTTAAAAGATTTAATATTTAGTATGAAAAAATACTCGATACAAAAGCATCTTCAGATTTTCAAACCTGACAAAGGAGACCACCTTAGAGTGCTTGTTCCCTGTCCATTCGATCGTCAGTTCTGAAGTGGACTAAGTGTTTGTCAACCAGGAAAACTTAAGCCAGCCAATAAACTGTGACAATGCATGTTTGAAGTTTCTATGCAGAAAGGAGGATGCCTTCCATGTGAGAAGGACCATGCCTTCACAGAGCAGCACCACAGCCCCTCTCCTGAGGCATCAGGAGCTGGGTGCAGGTGCAGCTGGGGGAGGAAGGGGCACATGGCTGTGGAGCAGGAGGTGTTAGAGGGAGGGAAGGCCATCCTGGGAGGGGTGAATGGGGCAGTGCCAGTTCCTTTGGCTCTCAGCAGTGGAAGGCTCCTGACCCTCCTGCTACAAGGGACTGAATGTGACAGAGGGTAAGTAGGTCTTGAAGCAGAAGGCTTCATGATGCAGCTTGAATCTGTCTCAGCAGACATGGTTAATCTTAATCGATCATATCTCAGCTGAGGTGTGCTGGACAATAAATTTTAGCCTGTTATGACTAGCAGGTGCTAAGCTGAAGGCTGCTGTTAGTACCAAAAGAAAAAGCTGTCAGTTGGGAAGATAGAACAACATCCGTCTTGGCTTGTTTTCCCTCTGAAAGCTGGCCAGCTGCCAGCTAGGTGGCTGGGAGTGCAGTGGGATGAGATGGCTGAGCTGGCTTGCCTGCTTGCTGTTGCTGAAAGGGCAGCACTGTGTCCCCCCTTCTCTGGGCTGTGCATTTCCCCTGCTTCTTCTTTGTTGCTTGCTGCTTCTCTGACCCTTCTGTGAGCCAATTCAGTTCATTAAACCACGGGTAAACTAACCCAACCAATAAAGGAAATAGCTTTTGGTCAGAATAATGAGTCAGTTTGCTGAGGGGTCAGATACATGCTAGAGATGGAATGCAAGGGAGAGGAGAATGGGACTGCTCCTTTTGGCATCAGAAAGCTGTTAAGCCTGCTCAGTTGGTCCTGGAGCACACACCTCCGACCACAGCCTGACAATGCAGATAAGGCCAATGAAAAGGCTAACCCCTGCTGAAAGGGATGTTCCCACTTCCTTCCTCTCCAGCCTGGCTTTGTGCTTCTCCTGGCACTAATGCTTATTTAATCCTACCACCAGCTAGTTTGGGGGGGAGATTACTGCATTCTTTTGTTTGTTGGGGTGGCTTTCTAACCTACTTGCTGAGGGGTCAGATGGTGGTAGGAGAGAGGTGGGAGTGCATGGCTGGACTTCCCCTTAGCGTGCCAGCTGGCCTTTGAACCGCCTTAACTGCTTTGTTAGGCTGTGATCTGCAGTTCTGTTGGCTAATTATTGGGAGTAGCTGAACCCCAGAGTAAAAAGAAAGCAAAGTGTGCAGGCCTGCAGACTCAGGGAACTTTTGTCTGTAGGTTGCTGACAACTGATGATGACTTGGATGGTCCTCCAGCCAGGTTGAGGAGTTTCAAGTGAAAAAAACCTGTCAGATGGGTGACTGAAATCTGTTAGAAGGAGGTCATGCAGCTGAAATAACAGCTGCTGTAATGGATGAGTGGCTTCATTACCAGCAGCCGTTGTGTAGTAGTAATAACTCATTCAAGTGAAGTATGATTGATTTGTGAAGCTGACATTACTACAAGTTTGTGTGTGTATACACATGATATGTGCCTACAATAAACCCAATGACCAGAGTCCCAAGCTGAGTTTCGACAGTAATGAAAACTGCAAACATGGGTGACCAATGAAAACGTAAGTCTCATCTATGTGGACCTACCTTTCTAACTTAGAGTTGTTTGCATACTTCTCTTTGGTCAAGACCAAATAAATGTTTAATTTATTTGACTATAAATGAAGAAAAGCCTTGTGCTTGCATTTAAAGATTGCAGTGACGCTATGAACAGTGTTGAGCTTATGTTATGTTCACACAAGCTCTGGTTGGGAGCTATGCCACAGGTGTAAATCCACATAACTTTATATATTATTTTTTCCCAGATAATCCTGTTTTCAGAGCACCTAATTTCTTTTCCCTGAGATATTTTTTCTCCTCTGATCATCTACTGCGTAATCCACAACGTTTTCTTTGTCAGACTGCGTGGACCTAATTTCAGCTACTCATTCTGCTCATGTAATAATTGGCTAAGTTAAGAATCAGGCATGTATAGCACATGGAGTGAAAATGATCTTGAGTTTCTTTTTATCTCTGACAATTACTTATAAAAAAATGTTTATGAATGATTTTAATGGTGGATGAGATTTCAGTAACTTTGTAGTAAGGCTATAGATTACAATAAGCAGTTTCTTCCCTAGAAAAGTTACAGTAGGATAGAGTAGTTCTCCACACTTAATCTGTGATGACTGGCATTTAAAAGGAGAAGCTCAACCTGGTGAGCAGCAGCTCTGTAAAAAAGATGCTGACAGCACAAGGCCCACTTCTGCTCTTGCAGGCTCACAGCTCACTGCAGAATGGATGAGCGAGACTGAACTGTTGACCTCAAGCAACTGGCAAGTGTTTTTCCAGACCTGTGAGAAGGCTGACCCTAGAAAAAAGAAGTACCGCACGCTAACTTTGGATTAATTATTTTCTTAGGATTCTGGAAAGGTAAAACTCCTAATAGCTGTGCTGAAGGACAGACTTACCACTCTGACTAGTGAAGACAGACTTGATAACAAGCACTGAAGTAAGTAAGCAGGCCAAGCACACCCCAAGAGGGTGTTAGAAGAGTCTTGTGGCAATATTCTTGTTAATTTTTGAGACAGATGTATTGGGGGTGGGTGTTCTGGGGATAGGTTAATTTACGTTGGGGTCAGGTAAAGACCCTTAATGAGGATAGATATGCGGAAAATAAAAGTAGAACTAAAGTGTTCACTTGGTTGCCACTCTGGCATGCACAATCTGCACAGATTTAAATAATTAACACATTTAAAGTCCCTGTATCCAGTACATTTGCAGAAATCAACAAATTGATTATTTTTGCAGTGAGTTGATTTGAATTCAATTGGTTCTTTTATGATGAAAGTTGGTTTAGGTCGATGCAGTGGTTCTGAGCCATAAGTGCCTTTTGGGTAGTACCATGGTGAAAAGTGAATGTATGTATGACATACACAGCAATATATAGATAGTGCTTTTCAGATTTACTGAGACTGAGCATGATAGCAGAA
Source organism: Ifrita kowaldi (assembly GCA_013398055.1). NCBI lineage: Eukaryota > Metazoa > Chordata > Aves > Passeriformes > Cinclosomatidae > Ifrita > Ifrita kowaldi. The sequence continues at coordinate 13,687 of VZRS01007384.1, forward strand.
TAAAAATTAAAAAAAGAAAAATTAAGGTCTGTGCTTTGGCTAGCTATCAGTATTAAACAAGTAATTAAAATTGGAAACTAGGAAAGTAATTTTAGCCTGTACAGAATAAGACTTTGTTTGGAAGCTACTTTGTATGCTTAATGTATGATTTATCATCTTTTATTCTGAAATATCATTAATGTGGTTGGAAAAGTTAAACAGTCAACACAGGCTAACAATCACAAATGTTATCAGTCTCTGTAACAGAAGTGTGACAAGCATTCTTGCTCCATTTGCACTAAAGGATGCACTTATTTCATGGTACAGGTAGCAGCTTCTGAAACCTGAAAAGATAGCTTGCGTTTTTCAGTAGTGGGCAGAGGAAACACTGGATGAACCCTTACGAATGCAGCTCACATTGGAACTGGAAAGATTCCAGAAATACAAAATGTAGAAACTTAATTTTCTCCAAACTTTTGTGACATACAGACTGTGAAATAAGTTGCTGGAGAGTATAGGGCTTTCCCATGTTTCATCAAAGACTTGATAACGAAAACTTATCAAACGGCTTAAAATGTGCACCTAGCAAATATATGTGATGACTGTAAAAACCTGCTTTTGTTCAGAGTTAAAATAAATTCATATTTTTTGGATAGGCATGATATTCGGTATTTATTTCAGCACCCCTTGGTTTGCCTTTTATACTGTTCCCACAAGAGCAATATATTTTTCACATAATAATAAAACTGATTTCTTTAAAAAAAAGGAAGAAATGGCATCATTATTTTCATGGTTGCAAAGTGTTTGCATATATTGCCTGTGAATGATCAGGGAAATCCTAGGTAAAATCACATACTGGAATTTAGAAAGGAATACTGAGAAGAGGAAAGCAAAAAATAGGGTCATAAGAATGTAAAGGATGTGGCAAATAAAAATAATGGATGAAAAACAAGTGTAGCCTGGTAGATGCATATATGGAGTTTATAAAATTCATATTAAACCATTTCAAATAATTGATTTTCAGGTTATCAGTCAAAATTCAAAACCAAGTACATTTTATTCAATGGCTGATGTCATTAGCATTTGCTTTTACAAAGAAGAAAAAAAAAAGGCATTTTTAAAAGAACTGACTGTGTTTATTAAGGTTTCCAGAATGTATGTTTCGGTGCACTTGCAGTATTACCAAAACGAAACACTTAATTCCCCAGCAGGAAGAGACGCTTTCCCTTTTGCTTTGTAGTTCAGTAATGATAAGCTTCTGAAGTGATAAATGTCTGATAAAATTCCTCTAAGTGGGTACTAACTGTAGCTATTGAAAGTGATGGAGACTTGGATTCTTATTTCGGGTCCAGCAAATACCTGCCTACATGACTTCCTAAAGAAAAGATTGAGAAGTATTCAGGACACTTCTGTAGTCTGATGACCTGGGTAGCCTGCCCCATGGGGCCTGTTTTGTTTCAGATTTGCTGCTCTGAATAGAGTGGACTACTTAGTTGTGTTTCCCATTTTAAAGGGAGGACTTTGTTGTGAAGGGGGAAGGTTTGGAGAGAGGATTATGAATACAAGGAAACTCTTCTGTCTCTTCTGATGAAGCTGTAACCTTTTTCTAAAGCACACATTGAAGCTGAATCTAGAAGCCAGATTACCTGTTTCTAATAAATGATTCATGACCTCAAGAATCCTACAATCTGTTTCTTAACAATTTATATGCGAGTAAGGGAAGAAAAAAACCCTATGTCTGTTGATTTTCAGTCTAGGTCTTAATTTCCTTATCTTATGCACTGGAGCCAAAATAGTAAATTAGAGCACATCAAGGTCTTCTTTCACTATTATTCTGATTGAAGCTATCAAGGAGTCCCTTGGAGTTTTGCCTTGCTATGGTGAAACAGGGTAATGCCACAGTGTGAGTGTTGCTCCCACTTCAGCATCATGGCAGCGGGCCACAGCATGAAATTAAAAATAATTTCCCACTACAGGATATCCTGAGTTTTGGTGGGTGCTGTGTCAGGCCTGCAGGTGTAATGGGTGCCCTACAGAGACTGAAGTCCAGTGAGTTTCGGGTGTTCCCATGGGGAGAGTCACTGAAACCTGAAAGCTCAGACAGCAATCACTGCAGAGAGCCTCCTTTGCCTAATTGCAACTTGCTGAGAAGTATCTTTGGGTTGTGTTTTTGAATAGAAAGTCACAGTAAACCTGGTGTTATTTTTATGATTTTTTTAAGATGCCTGTAAATGAATAATTTCTTCAGTCTGTCAACTCAAAAATTTTAAAAAAAGACTTCTGGTTTGAAGCAGAATAAACTTTTACACTTTGACTTATCATTTTCAGAATATCTTGCCTGGAGTTGTTCTTAAAAATGAATAATTTTAAAAAATCATATTCAAATGAACAAATTTTTCAAAAAGCATTTTGATGTTTTGGGGAGGGAAGTGACTGTGGCAAGCAAATATTTTTCAATATGTGCAGCTGTGTAATTGTAATGAGCACTTATGGGAAACATACACTTCAATGATTATTATTTTTCAGAAAGTACATTTTTGGAAAAAAACCCCAACACAGTATTTCCTGGCATCATTATATAAAAAAGTGCCTGATCTTGAAAGTTCATTATGCTCATATGTAGATTTTGTTTTATGGTTCTATTTTTATTCTGATGTGTCATATTCAGAAAAAATATTTAGTTAATTAAGATTATGTTGTGAGGTAATTTTATGTCAAGTGGACACTTTGTATATTATAGTTTATTGTATATGATGCATTTGTTGTTCTAAAACCAGGTAGATACCAGCATATATCTTACACCTATTTCTTTTTAAAAGAGAGAGTAATTGTAATTTCCTGTAGGCATCATAAATGCAGCAACATTTATAAATACTTCCACTTTCTTAGAACATTTTCTCTTGTTCTAGAAATTTCAGCAACTTATCAATTGCCTGCAAAAACCATGCTGAAGTTCACTTGCATTTAAATTTTCTGTTATAGTTCTGTAAAACAGTGAGGTGGCAGTTTATATTTGCTCTCTCAATTCAGTTTTAATTTGTTTCTTTGAAGGAGAAATGACTTGTATATGAAAAAAATTTGCTTCAAGTAGTCACTTACATGCGTACATAAAAACCAGCAAAGAATACCAGTCTTCACACTTGAGTGACAATAGTAAAATTGTTTCACATTAAAGTAGTCCCTTAAAATGAACATAAAAATCTGTGTAGAGGTGTCAATTCAGTTAAACAATCATTTTCTTAAACTCCAGCAAGGGTTAGTAGATTTTTTCTGTTCAGAAGTTATGAGCTTACTAGATGAATATAATAGGATTTAAGGTTAGTCATGTTCTAAATAGCCTGCTAGGAGAAACAGGGCAGAAATGTAGTTACTTGCATGATGAGTTGGTCTGTGTGGAGACTGTTATCAGCGGATAATAATTTTATAAACTCAATGGAAACACAAGGCAGGAAATTATAAATTAATATCATGTCAAAACAAACTTGAATAATGGAACGATGACATGGGGAGCAAATGTAAGACTGATGATCTTGTAAAGCATCCCAATGAACATCCTTAAAAGAGCTCTATCTCCTACAGGCCAGAAATACTTCTGTGCCACACCCCATGCATCTCTAAAACTTCCAAACAACAGCTCAGTTCTTTGGTTTACAAATGGAGACAGATTGCTGCGGTGCTTTCCCAAGCCAATGGGCAATCTCTGCCCTGGTGTCTGTCCCCATTCCTTTGCTTGCATATGCCTGCTGTTTCCCTGATGCCAGCTTCAGCACTGCAGGAAGATGTGGGAGGATACAGTGTGGCCCTCTTTCAGTGAGCAGAAAGAATTAAACCCAAAACAACCAACATAAACCAGCTAACACAGGGGCCAGAAAATGCCTAAACCCAGGCTTTTAGGTTTTGGGGAAACAATGTCCAGTTGACCACCTCAGGTTTCAAGGCTTTGTACTCTTTCCCATGGTGCTCCATCTCCAAATGACAGTGTGCTGTGTGACTCAGGGCTTCAGACCCTGGAAGCCTGAAGATGTTTTCTAAACAAGAAATCCCTGCTTTTCCAGAGGAGTCTTGAAATGTTAATGCTGACATTTTAAAATGAGAATTTTGGGGCTGTCTCTGCAGAGTTAAGGAGCTAAGAAAGCAAATTTCTCCTCTTTTACAGAAACACTAATCACAAACATTTTAATTTCTCTTAAATAACAGCTTTAATGCAAAATGTTTGCCTTCCAAATTATAATGAAGAAATGTTTTGAATCTCTCAGCAACAGTGATCCTAGGTTTGGTTGTTTTCTGTAGTCATATTTCAACTCTAAACCTGGACAAGAAGCAGGCTTGAAACTACATTTCTAAGCCTCATTCTCTTTTTTCTCCACAGTCCGGTTTGCAAGTAAGGGAACATCAAGGCCAGTGAACCAGCTCTGAGATCGGTCTGTGTCACTGTTTATTGATAAGGAAAGAAGAGACTTGACAGGACAAATCTGAAGACGGCATGGTATCAGAATGCTTTTTCAACCAAATGTTTCTTAGCTTGTTGTTTAAGAAAGTTTTTATAGCAAGGCTGTAAGATACGAGAATTTAAACACACCTGAAGTTCAAAAGTCTCAAAAATCTGAGAATTGTTGTTCCATTTCAAGTGGAAGAAATTTGTGTTAAATGATGTTTCTGCTCTTATAACACACTTAGTAAGAATGCTATACTGAATAAAATGTTTGACTAAGCTCCACTTCGTTTAGGCCATCTTTGCTGGTTTAATGTTTTAATAGAAAAAAAAAGTTTATATCACTGCTGCATTTAGTAGCATTTTAAGTGAGAATCCTAATTTTTAAATGAACAATTGATTGCTTGAGTTCCTGTTTTCAAAAATTGCAAGCAGTCTGGTATAACATCTGCCCGCTCCAAACTGGTCTTTCTCAACACATAAAAAGCTAGGGGGCTAGATTATTAATAAAGAAATCCCCTCAAGTCGTGGTTCTTTCTAGAGAGCACGTAACAGTGCAACTGCTTGCACAATACTTCGCTGGTGCTGTTGCATCACAGTAGGCTTGATTCTGTATTACAGGTTCTCTTACTCTTGGCTCTCTGTGCCAAGAAATTGCACAAGTAAATCTGCCAGTTCTGTCTGTTGCTTCAGTGCTATTTAGAAGCTTCAACTGGATACACCTTTGAGTGCTATTTCTGGGAACAGCAAAATACTTGATGCCAGTAGCTGCTGCTCCGGAGTACACAGGCTCAGGCTTCTGTAAAGCTGGTTTAACTTCTGCCATGCCCAGAAAATGGTGCTCTTTGTGTAGCACTCTCAGAAACGGCCAGAGATTTGATGAATTCACTTGAAAATTTATTTCTATGCAGATCTCTGCTTTTGCAGGGGTTTGCTAAATGCTTCTATTTTAGTTGGTTTGCAAGCCCATTTTGTTCCCTGCGTTCCATGCCTGAAATGGAACCCCACCTTTGTAGGTGTGGCAATAATACTAAAACCAAGGTGACTGAATCTGGTTAGGTGCTTCATGTTTATTGAAATGGAATTTCCCCTTGTAAAAGCAGTACTTAGATGTCTTAAGTGTAGATGGTTTATTTTCCTACCTTGCCTTGAGGATTCATCATTAGTGGGCAAGAGCACCCAATTTACATTTTACTACATTTTGGAAATGTATTTCTGCAAAGACAGGAAAAAATATAAGAGAAAAACTATACAAGATTATTCCTAAGGATCTGTTAAGGGGCTAAAAATGAGGACTAGGGCTCACTGAACTAACTGGGAAATAAGAGGTATTAATATTTGATAGATACTCTTCTCCACAATAAATTTAAAGAAATGTGCATTAAACATTAAAAAAAAGAGAGAATATTTTCCTGAAAATAGCATTTTAAAAACCAAAAACTGATTTAACTGGAGTGTTTTAAATGTTAGGTAGTTTTAACTTAGGCTTTCTACATGTTCCTCCTGATAGGATCAATACACAAACCCAGTGACTCCCATTCCAGTCAGACTGTAGTATGAGGAGTGTGCAGAGAGATTGTAGCTATGTAATTCCCACCAACTTCACTGACGGTATTTGCTATGTAATATTATTAACAGACCAAGCATTTAACTAGACATATTGGCTGATGAGATCTATGCTATGAATGAGGCGAAAATTAAACTGAACCATGTCCATTTACCAACCATAATTTTAGGCTCTAACTGTATGCTTACAGATGTCTGATTGTCAGGTTGCAGCATACTAAAGGCCCTAACCTGTCCATGTGAAGAACTGGGGATAACTTATCCTAGAACAGGTACTGTTCCCATAGTCTACTGAGGTTTGTAAGAATGGATATCCTAAAAGAATTTGTGTTTTTCAGAGGCATCAACTACTTTCCTGGATATGCAAAACCAGAATTCTAAAAGCAAGCCAAGAGTTTCACATTCTCAGATTTCTGCTAGGGGGAGTGGGGGACCAACTACTTTCTAAATTCTTTATTGCTCTCCATAATTAGTGTTCAGCTTTTAGAATCATTTGAGAGCATCATATAATTTTTTTAATCAATATTTTTTTCATGACAATTTAGAAAACATATATAGATAAGAAATCACAAAGGATCCTGTTGCTTTTTGGTGGAAAAAAGAGTGCAAAAGTAAGTAAGTATTTGTAGGTAGTCTTATTTTTAGGGTTGTGAAGAAAAATCAAAAACGGAGTTTGGCTTTAGTATTTTCCAAAATACTTTAACTCAAATTTTTACTAGTCTGCCACAATAAAATGTAAACAATGCAGACAAGTGCTAGTGATATCACTCAAGGAAGTTTTCTCACGTTCTTAGTCCATTTGGTGAAGTGAAGACATGGCAGGGTAGATGATTAAGTATTCAGGTTTGCTAACATAGCAGATATTCTGGATCTTATATTAAGTTTGTGAAAATGACTCATATTTTTGACTGCAGTGAAGTTAGATCAGTGGCACAGATCCAGTCCTCTCTCACTATATATATCTTACATTGCTTACTAGTTATATTAAAATTCTGGGGAGTGTTTTGAGAAATGGTAGTGGTGTTCTCAGCCTAGATGCATATTACTGTGTTGTAGGTATTCATTTAGAACAATAACACAAACCTAAGAATGCTTCATGCTGCAACATGGGAGTAAATGTATACAATTTTTTAAAATTTAGAATCAAGACATAAAACTCTGTTTCTTTAACACCCTGTTTGAAGTGGTTCCCTTTTTCTAATTTTTGTCAATGATAATTTTCATTAAGAGGCAGGAAGGTTAGAGGGTTTTTTTTGTTTGAGGTGATAACAATTTACATCTTTCTGCCACAGTAGTGAGAGAAAGAAGGATCTGTCCTTCAGTCTGTTCATGGTATAGTTACAAAAAAAAAAAAAGAAAAGTATAAACACTGAATTCCTGAGCTTGCTGTGAGATGGAAGGTCATTAACAGGGCACTTGAGCAGATTGGTATTACAGTCAATTGAGACGCTGAAACATCCTAAATGGCCTAATGCAGCAACTAAGTGCTTCTTAAATTCCAGAACTTTTACTTGAGCAGAGCATTCATGTCTAAAGTGAATTTCCATTTCCTTTAGTAAATGCTGTTTTTATATAGTCATAGTTGAAGAGGCAACATAGTGTAAATACAGCAGTTTGATCCTATCTCTACAGCAGCACTAAACTAATTTGTCAAGTTATAAACATGAAATCTGAGTCTCTGCTAAAAATATATTTTCTACACAGAATTAATAGAAATGACAGGAGTTTGTGTGTTAATATATACATGCACTGTCAATATAGTCCTGTCAGACTAGTCAGCATGAGACTAGGAATGGTTTCATTGTTTGGGAAGTTTTACTATTATCCAATCAATTCAGCACTATAGAAAGGTCAAGCTAGATTTCACTTAACTTTATGTAAATTTTTCAGGAAAGAGGAAAAATACATGGTATTTTATTTTTTTATAGCTGCTCTAGGAATAAATTTTCTTTAGATCTAGCCATACCTTGTTTAAGTAAACATTAAGATATTTGTAGTTCTGGCTGCGTCATTCAAAAGTTGTGAGAACTTTATCTGAGGGACAATAGAGAAAGCATCTCCCCATGTGTAAATTCCTATATGAAAGATGACATCTTCATGATTCTTCATGATAAATGAGAGCAGCTCATGTCATTTTAATTGTGAAGACGACAGGTGGAAGAAAAGGGCATCTAATCTGGGAAAAAATCAACAAGCCTTTTTAGATGTTTTTTAGTGGACAGAGCAGACCAAATGCAGCAGCTGTTGAGTGATAACAATAGCAAACTCTGAAGGTTTCAGAATGCCAACACTCTATTTGGCAATACTGGATGTACTTGTATGCTTGCATAGGAATCATATTTCCATCAATTAAAAATATGTTCTTTTAAAAGTTTAAAGAGTCTATGAACCAATATGAAATAATATCCTAAGGTAGTTCTAGGGCGTCTAGCGAATTACATTGACTGAGTCTTTCTGTAGCTATTTTTCTATTGCTAGCTCATCCCTTTAGCCAAGGTTATCATTTTTGTAACAGAAGACAAAAGAGAATACATGGCTATGCTCCAGCTGACCCAATTTACTTAATTTAAGCACCTTTTGAGACTGGGCTCGCACTAAGATGCCAGGCTGTGATTTGAAGTTGCTGAGAGCAGCATCCCTTTTGCTGACTGTGATTAACGGCCATCTCAGAGGAGGGATAGCTATCAAACATCTAGGAAAGAGCAGAAAAGCAGGTGTATCTTAGTGTCAGCTCTTTGCCTACTCGTGTGAGTCAGAGAGCTCATTCAATGGTTCAGAAACTACCACTTACATGTCTAAGAGATTCCCATGTTGTATTTTGTGCAACAGTGCAGATCTTACCCAATGAGTGCAACTATGATCTCTTCCTTTTTTCCTAGTGAATCTTTGACAAGTTTTTCCTAATTTCAACAAGCAGGTTATAAACTAACTGGTCTTCCCTTTTGGGTGCCTACCCTCCCAAAGTCTGTTGCTGTTATAGACTTCACAAGGATGGCCTAAAGAATTTGAAAGATGAAAGGCTCTCATGCTTTAAGGACCAAAACACAAATCCAGTGATGCACTCAGGTGTGTTAAGGCCACTCACAGGCATACCTAGAGGTAGTGTTGTCAGCCAGACCCTGCTCAAATGTATTGCTCTTATCTGAGGCCATATGTTGCACTAATTCTACGTAAAGGCCAAGACTAGGGCAAAGTCAGCTGTTGTTAACAGCTTTCCCTTTTTGCCTTTCTTCCCAATAGTGCTTCTTCACTTGGGAAAGGCAGAGAAAAGGAGGAGGGAGGAATATCTGTCTATACAGTATATCAGTGGAAAGAAAATAAAGAAGAATATGTAGAAACAGTGAGATTTTTAGAAAGGCTTTCAAAGGAAGAATAAACAGAAATCTAAGTATACACAAAACTCTGTCTTACAGATTTTGAATACTTGAATCCCCTTCATATTCTGAAACAGAAAAATAAGTTCAATTGCATTGCTGCACATTTTAAACTTGAAATCAATTCATTTAATAGAAGGGTCTTACTTTGATTTCTAAATTGTACTGTTCCTGGATAAGTAATTTTGACTACTTATCTGAATTATCTGAATGTGAGCACATTTTCCAGCTGGTAAGACCAAAATCAAGTTTCAGTTAACTTTCTCTTTTCTTTAATAGCTTGATGTTCTGAGGTATTGACTTCTAAATATTCTTTTCTAGCTTTCAGTTTTGCACTCTTACTAATATGTTTGTGTACTACACATTGTGATCTCAGTTTCTCAGACTAACATACTAGACATCATTTTACCTTTCCGAAGCAGTGTTTCTCTTTTCTGGGAAGCCAGAGAAAGCGTGTGTTTGTATGCACAGCGAGACTGATGTGCACTGGATTTATGGCACAAAAGTGGATCAGTCATGTCTCCAGTGGCTCTGCATCAGAGGTATACCATGTCTTCAAAACAGAATAAAGTGGTCCCTCGCTCTGCTTTTTGAACAGAGATGCTTGTACACATGGCAGGAAGTGTAATGCTGGAATTACTACAGCAAAATACAAAAAAGCAAGTGTGTGGTAAATGACATCTGAAAACCATATGTTCAGACTCAGGGCTTGTTTGCTTGTTTTGTTTTGTTCTGTTTTGTTTTGCTAGGTTTTCTTAGGGTTTTTCTAGGGTTTTTTTGTTGGTTTTTTTTTTTTTGTCTTTTAGCCTCTTGTATGGGATTGATTTAATAGATACAAATAAAATCCTACCTAAAATGTTTGTGATTATGCCCGTGTAAGATTGGTGGCCACTCCTAAGAAAAGATATGATTTTTAAAATTTATGTATTTTTGGCTTTTCACTAAAAGCTGAGGGAGACAAGACAGCTATCCAGAGTAGGCAATGTTCTATGTCACAATAGGAAACACTCTTTATTATATTTATTTTGTCTCTGACAGTGGAAGAAGTCTGTGGAGGAAGAGGAGTTTTTTGTAAGATGCCTCTCAAATCAGCAGCCAGGTCTGAGGATGCTACTGTAATTTGCTGTTTACCAGCATTTTGCAGTTTGTACATCTTGAGTCCAAACTTGTATTAAAGTTAGTCTCAAATCACATAGGTTTGCTGGCACAGAATTTATTTCTCAGAGGATCTCCTTTCAGCTATCATGTAATATTCTGCTTATCTATTGATCTTTTTAACCTTCAGGTCTGTGTTTCTTCCTCTACTGTGGTTTTGTTGCCACCTATGATGGCTGTAATAACACAGTTTACTGCTAATATTTTGTTACGTTCAGTAATAGATGATATGCCTTAAACAAACATTATGTTCTTGCAGTAGTTTCTCTTATGTCTTTTACTTTATGTCATCTCTTACATCCTTTACTATATGTATTTTTTAAACCAGTAGATATGCTACATGACTACTTGAAATTTGGATTGGATAAGCACTTCAGGTGTTCAAAAAATGCTCAGTAAATAGACAAAAAATATAAATACTTAATAAAATCTTGAATATGACTGCATGTCAGTAGAAGTGTTCCCATTATCCTTAAAATATGGTTTCTGAACCACTAATAAGCTGTCATATGACAAGAAAATAGACAGAAAAAAAGCTGGTGGAAAAACTGGTGAATAAACATTCAAGATGAATTATAGAAAAACATTTTAAAAGATTATTAAATGTCTTAACTATGGCCTCTTACAGTTATTCTTAAAAGACAAGTAATTTTTGGATTTATAGTTCTGCACAGGGGGAGAAGTTCACTTCACTAAGTGGTGAAAGCAGACTTTAGTTCCCCCAACAGCCACGTTTTCAAACCCTAATAGGAAAATAAAAAAACAAACCTTCTCAAATTACATTAAATCATATCCCTTGGATATACTTTTATTAAACTTGGTCAAAAAATACAAAATACAAAGACCAGTCTGCTTTTTGGCCAGGTATGAGCAATTGAAAATGTTTACTTCCAAAGTCCATGTTTTACACTTATTACCAATTTTAAAAAATAAAAGGGAAGAAATTTCCCAGTATTTTTTAAAAGCAACTCATTTTCTTCAAACCTAACTAGTTAATTTTTAGTAACTTGCTTATTATTGCCTGTATGCAGCACAGATGACTCAAAAGGGTGCTTAATTTATATCTGATGAATGTTTTACTACAGTGTCTTTCTACAAGGAGAGAAGAGAAACAGTTGTGGAAGGGTAGGAGGGCCTTTTCTGATTGAACCTTTAGACAGCATTATCAAGAATCAAGTGATTGTAAAATCTTTTAGGGGGACTCTGGTTTATTCTTTGAAGAAAACTTAGCTGCTGTTTTGCAGAGGGAAAGAGACAAAAAATTTGAGGATTCTCCTGTGACAACATCATTACTACAAAGTAAATGGACTTTTTTCTGCTGGATGGTAAACTTATGTTGAGAGCAGCCATAGCCAGCAAGAAAAGCCTTGAAATCAACTCTCATGTCTCATCTCATATCTCATCTCATCTCATCTCATCTCATCTCATCTCATCTCATCTCATCTCATCCCATCTCATCTCATCCCTTTCTCTACACAGTGAAATTAGTACAGTGTAAACAGTTCTCGTCATGGTGTAGGTAATGTGTATTAGGTTGAAGTTGCAAAAAATTTGCATGTTCATGTTTCTTCTCTAACTGACTTTCTAATCCTTAAAGCAAAGCAGAACAAGTGTATGGCTGCCAGCTCACTGAACTAGGTTAACCAAGCCTGTTCGAGAAGTGTTTCGACAACTCTCTAAAACACAGGGTGTGATTCTTGGGGCAGTTCTGCGCAGGGCCAGGAGCTGGACTTCAATGATCCTCATAGACCCCTTCCAATTCAGGATATTCTATGATTTCAGTCTATGATTCGATGAGTGGTATCTCCTCTTACACAGCCCTCAGTGCAGATGCAGTGATTACACTTCCAGTTTCACAATACATCAAAACAGGACTGTAACGTTACTTCTCGCATGATATTAGGTAATGCAACCACTTTAAAAAATACCTTAGTGGTTTCATGGAACCAAAAGACTTGTGAAAACACCAGTAAGACAAAACATATGAGCAATTGTTCAAAATTAGGCACCAATCAGATCACAATTTGGTTTTATTGGTATAGGAATGAGTATATTCAAAATTAACTACTTCTGATTAATTTTTGTATTATAAAATTTTACACTGATCTGAACGAAATACTACTAATATTCCTACTTAATAAAATCTAGGATGAAAAATCTCTCATGAGGGATTGGATAGTAGATCTCAGTTGTTCATTGTCTGATACAATCACCAAAATTCAAGGTAAGTTTCAGAATTTGAAAAATAACAGAAAAATAATATTAGTAGATTTTTTTCAGGGATGGGGAATTCACTGCCATTAAGTTTATCTCTTTAGATCACACCAAAAAATAAAAGAACTGAGAAAAAAGTTTATTTCCTTGTGGATTTATTCATAAAAATTTAGGGGACACAATTTGTATGAAAATTATGTGACTTTGAGACAGGAATGAACACTTTAAAACAAATCAGTTGGAATAAATAGCTTTTAAAGAATCTCAGAATGGTTTAAGTTGGGAGGACCACTGGAAGTCATCTAGTCCAATGCAGTTCAAGCAGGGCCACCCAGAGCTGGTTGCCCATGACCATGACCCCATGGCCTTTGAATATCTCTAAGGAGGAAGAGTCCACAACTTCCTTGAGCAACCTCAGTCGTCCTCAGAGTTAAAAAGTGTTCCCTGATCAGAGTGACTCTCCCTCAGTTTGTGCTCATTGCCTCTTGTTCTGTCACACGGCACCACTGAAAAGAGCCTTTGCACTTTTCAGCCAGATATTTATATACAGTGATAAGACCCCAAAAAGAAATTAGATAAAATTAGATAAATTAGATAAATTAAATGGGAAAAATAATATAGTAATTAAAAAGATAAAAACATATCAATTTCTTGCTGCACTGAAGATAAATTTATGGCCTAATTTAATGTTTTATTTTGTTCTGAAAACTTCCTAGAATATTCTACTGCTTCTAACACTCTTAAATATCCTTCTCCCATACTTATAAAATGTGGATTATAGTAACAAATCTAGCGTCAACAAAGCAGGTTTTGTGCTGTATTTCCCAACAGAGCATCAAGAAATGACACTATGCAATTTATGAAGTAGAATGCTCATGTATCATAAAACCAGTTAGCCTGTAATCCTTCCTACCTTAGCGCCCCTGGAATGAGACTGAAGTCATTACACTCAGGCTTTTGCACACTAGTGAGTACACAGCCTTTCTGAAATCAAGGGTGTCACTTCTGTATTCATTTAGCTCTTTTGTTGGACCTTTAAAAAGTGATTTTAATGGCTCTTTGAACACTAAAAAAGCACAAAACTGGTAAAAAACCGTACGTTTTAAAACATTTAAATGGGTCATACACTGAGCAAACTGTTCCTAAGTGAATTATGAATTTAGAAAATTTTCCTCTCCCCCAAACCCACGTAGATTCTGTCAGGAATATCCATGAATAGACTTTAAGTAGTTCATTATTTTTAATTTAATTTCAATACTTGCAAGGGTGTCATGTACATATATCATCAGACTGCTGCAAATTCACAGGCTGCTTGGAATATAGAATCCTCTGCAATCTCTGAGAGATTAAGACATTTTTTTGTTCTTCAAAACTAGTCTGCCTTGGGCTCTGGAAAATCATAATTTTAGGGCTCCATGTGGAAGGAAAGCTCATCTAAAAGTCAAAAGCCCTAGGTTGTCTACTTTGACAGTTTAAAACCTATCTTAAATATCTATGGGACATCCTGGTACACAAGAATATCTAATTTAGTGTCTTGGGCTTTTGCTGAAGAACCCTTCTTGATTAGGCTCTCTCCCTCTTTTTTGTTCCCCTCTATCCATATCTTTTATTCACTTCCAGGCCTGTGAAGAATTAATTGGGATTTTTTTTTGGTCACTGTGGCACAGATTGTAGCCAAAATCGGTTTTTCACCCTCCTTTAATGGTTCCCAGCTTCTTACAAAACAGATACGAGATCCTAATCTTATCCCTTTTTCTATTTGCAATTCTAATTAGTAGTTATTTGTTTCATTCCTAGGGTATCATTCGTCCTATTAGCACTCCTAAAAAAATGAATGAAAGAAGAATAAAGGTCAAAGAGCTTCCAGGACAGCTGCAAAAGGCAAGCTCTCACCTACATATAGCTATGCATCAGATTATTAAAGAACTTGCTCTCCTTTGGTATTTGTACTCTGATACAAAACCCTTCCTGAATGTTTACTGAGCAATTACTCAGAGCAGCAAATGCCATTAATGTAAAACTGTGGCTCTGAACTGCAGAACTCATCTAAGTCAGCTGGTGGTCAAAGTAAGGTGGTGAGATTGAAAAAGGGCCTACAGTTTTACAGGGATTCTCAAGAAAAAAATTCCCTTTCATGTTATTATTTCTCGTAATGGTTGTGTATTCTCAAAAAGTAACAGCTTCTTGAAAGGTAATGTTCTCCCCTTTAACACCTTTCTTTAAAAACAAAACAAAGAAATGACGGGGGGCAGGGAAAATGCCGGTGAGAAGTTGTGAAATCTGTTTTGTGGTGAAGCACGTTGTTGGATAAACCCCTGTGCTTGTGGTATGGTTACAGTGCCTATTATTTATTCTGTAGAAACTAGCACCACTGTACTTACAAAATATATAGTTATGGACTTTAGAACATTTATTTACTTGGATGTCCATAATGCATCTGAATAAACTGCTGTGTAAGCATGCATTCAAGCGTTTTAAAATAATGCATATTGTTTACTTCATTGACCACACACAAAACCATGATGGAAGCACAATTGTTTAGCCAATACTGTTTTGAGGCCATGCCAGACTAATAAGTGAATAGGCATTCATAAGTGTTTCTAAAACATATATCATTTACCTGGTATTAGGAGTGTAGCTTTTCAAAAGTGCTGTAAAGTGTACATTTCTAATGTATTTTCCCAATAGTGATTATAGTTAAACACTTGGGATTTTTTTTTTATCTTTAAGAAAAATTGCCTCTGAAAGTGCCTTGAAAATTTTTAAAGCTTTACTGTGAATATAAAAATAGGAACTGTTGTATCCAGTAAGATGAATGTTGTTGTTATTACTATTAAGAGCAATAGTACAGTAGTGTTTAGAGGCTGCAGGTGATATTAGGGTCCACTCTGGTATGCACTGTGCAAATATGCAGTTGCAGTACTTGCAGTTCCTGAGCTGATCTTTACAAATGCCATTTAGTTAACTGGCTTTCCTAGCATTGAAAGGTTTAGTCTATCTATGTACTTATATTCACAAGAGAAAAGATAATAATTCTTAAACATTTTTAAGAATCTGTTTAACACATGCTAGCTTAATCTCTGATGTAGGTTTTCATTATTAATTTTGCAGTAATATATGTAAAGATGAGCATAATTTCTCCTCAAGAAATTAGTCTTACCCTTAAGAAGAAAAATAATTGCAGTATATTCATACTCTGACATACTAAAATAGCTTCATATTTACTGAAATTAATTAAGTGTTGATCAGATGGTGGCATTTTCTCATGTTTTCTTATCACTAAAACCTTCAATCTAAATGGTTTTTTTTGCTCTGGCCCAATGTAAGCATACTGGAATATTGTTGTTTGGACTTACAAGTGTCTTCAGTAAGTAGTTCTTAAGTAGTTCTTCAATAAGTGGCTCTAGGAATCCCACTGCAAATATTTTCTTTTTTCTCTAATCACAATTCTTCCTGTTACACTTCAGCCTTTGCTTTTATTAGTCACATCAGAAAATCTTTTTTCTTTGGCATTGCACTTCAGAATATAAGAAAAATTATCTATGTTCTTGCAGCAACACACCTAAACCATAGAATTTATACTTTCCTTTCAAAATCTCCAACTGGCCATTTTGTTTGAAGAATACTTTATAACATTCACCCAACATTTTCAAGTGAAAGTCTCTCACATTTACTATTGCTCTACTTCTTTGATTCTGTAACTGCAGTCTACAAATTTTATCCTTTCTTTCTAAAGACAGCTGCAAGTACACTGAACTCAAACACACTTCACTTTGTAAGGGTGTGTGTGCAGCTTGTATCAGTAGTATTAGAGATATGCAGCCACAGGTTATACATTTTAAAGTGATATAGGTTACTTTCATGCTCATCACATTTGCTTTAAGAATATATAGCTTTTGTGATTGTAACCTAAGTGTTTGACCTTTATGTTACAATCACAACAGCAAAACAGCACAAAAACAACGTCATTGGATTCATAGCTTATTAAACAGAAAATTTATTTTTGCTTAGTCATGTTTGTTAAAGGTAGAGCTGTAGATGTAGTTAGGACTTTTCTATGAAGCTTCAATTTAGTATTTTCTGTTTCTTCAGGCTTTTGATTCCTGACAGGGATAGTCTTGAACTAATGTTCTGTATTTAAGCAGAGGTGATTATGCTTAAGAGATGTCATTTGTTGCAAGTACTTTGCTGAGTATATAGACAACGCCTTTCTTTTGGACTAGTGCTCCTTCAATGTTTAAGCCATTACACAGTCAGCTTTAAAGGTGTGATCACCTTCACGCCACCTCTGAGTGCTGCACACTTAAATTTTCCCTTCTGTTCTTTCATCTTATCCTGGAGACTCAGGAGACGAGGACCTTTGAAAGCACTTACCTTCTGACTACTGCCTGCATTTTATATGACTTGTAATTTTTTTGTTTTCCAATACTTTAGCAGAGGAATGCATTGCTATAGTTTACAATCCATGGAAGACAGTAAAGTACATATAGAAGGATGGCAAATATGGTACTGTTGCTGCTTAAAGTTTGTGGATCTTTATTAAGGAATGTTTTGTTGATTAGTGATCACCACAAATTGCTACACAAACCAAGCTTCTGAACAAATGGGCACAGATACATCAATAATTCCTTTTTATCCTTACTGTTACATGACTGCTTATTCATGCCAAATGGTTTGGTTATTTTGTGCAATTCCAGAATAAAATATCAAGAGAAATATCCTTAGATTAATTTACTCTGGATTTCTGCATCTGATTAGAAAATATTTAGTTTACAAATATAAAACACATATAACTTTATTTTATACTGACAGTTTTTGTATAAGACAGTTGCTGATTTATGTCTTGTAGAATAATAAGAACTTCTAAAGGTGCAAAATTGAAACAATAAATCTGCTTGATTGGGCAAATATTTTTTTTCTTAAAGGTTGTTGGTCTAGAAGTAAATTTGTTTATTATCCTTGGGAATGGTGAACTTGCCTTATGGGAGGCTTGAGTGATGGCAGAGAGCTTATTGGGGGTGTCTTGAGAGCCACTTCCTTGACTTCTCCTGTCTCTCTCCAAAGACATCTTGGCAGTGATGAAATACTGGCAGTTTGTGATGATAGTCTTATGAAATGAAGTTATAGTACACACAGTATGGTTCCTTAGTGTTTTGTTGCTAAGTAGTGCTTGTGCATGTTTAATCCCTTCCTTGAAATTTCCAAAATAGAAAATAGACACCTGGAGGGAAGGAAAACTATTCATCTCCGACCTGAAATATGTTTTCTTACATTGCTAAATAAAGGACTACACAAATTCCCTTATTTACACACCCACATTATGCCAACGTACATGTTAACCTTTACAGTTGGCAGAAATTGGGAGACTGGCTGCCAGTTTCTGTTTTGTATAGATTGATGTAATCAAGCATGGCATTGCAGTATGAAATATGTAACAAATGATGTTAGAGTGTATCTCACAAACCTGCAGTGAGCATGAAAGGACTGTTTCAGAAAGAAAGCAAAGGGCTTATCTTGCACCTTGCTTTGTCTTATGTACTGGGGCGGAATGTGAACAAGAAATTTTGTTTCTGTAGTGGCACAAGTGTCTGCAAATGAGATCTGCAAATAAATAAAAAAAGAGTATAGAGGAAGAATCCTTAAAGGGGGGAGAATGAGTTATTTTCACATCACATATGTAGATGTGTATTAAACCGGTAGAACTAAAGCAGGGATGACATTCTGCCCCTGCTGGAACCAGTGGGACAAAATACCACTCAAATGTCTTTAATGGGATACAGACCTAAAGACAATTTTCCTCGACACTTTATATCCATTCTAGTATTCTTGCTGCCAGCAAAACAGCTTTACTCCACAGTGCAGATAACTTTTCAGATCTGTCCTTAACACAAGATATTTGAGACAGCCTCTGTTGCTAACCTGAGGTAGTGGTGCTAAATTCCAGAGGAAAAGACTCAGCAATCAGTTTAACAAGGTGCTGGCATAAGCACAGTTTCCAGTGCAAAGTAGAAGGAAAGAGAATAGATAATCTTTGAAAGAACAAAGCTGTAGAAAATGGCTTAGAAAGATGGCTTTGCACTACTTAATTTCCTTTTGACACTGGAAAGTATTTTTTCAGTATGAGAGAAGAGCTAAGACAAAAATTTGGAAGATATGTGCATTTCTACCCAACCGAAAGGACAAAAGAAGCCAAGTTTGACACTGGGGGAAAAAAAGTGATTCTCTTTACACTGACATAATGGCTGTATGAGAAGCTTTGGAGACTATCAGCTCTGATAGTCTAAAGTTGTACCATCCAAAATGTTTTATCAGGAACCAGATTTTCAAATCCGAGACGTTTAGGAAAGTGAGGAAGCTGAGATTTAAGAGTATTTGTATTTAAAGATGATCTTATTTGAAGAATTAGTCTACTTCTTTCTCATATTCTACTGTTTTCTAACAGCGCAAGAGGAACTTAAAGAATGTGTTTCAGACAGTGCAGTTGTGTTTCCAGAAAATGTTCCGCCTTGTATTATAATTTATAATGATGTAAAAGTGAACTTAAATTTAAAGTTCAGTTTTCCTCTCTGTGGTTCAAAATGGCCATTGTGTAAATGGCAAGACTTAAATTTGAGTTGGCTGTTACTTCCTGTTCAGCTTGTGGCACCATTGCTCTCAGAGGTTTAGGTTTTTAATTTTTTGGCATTTCTAAAATAGTCATGTTCTGTGACTTGTTCTTGTTTCAGGAAAAGACTGATGCCGTTCTCCCCCTAAGCTGTTTAGTGCAGCATGAGCCTGGAGGAGCAAGCAGAAGACAACAAGCTTTTGCAATCCATTTTAGAGAGTAGTTGAAATATATTCCCTGAAATTGGCAGCTATGTGCCGGCCCCTTCCATCTGCAGGCACTGGTACAGTTGGCAGTTTCCACCCTGCAAAATCAATCATGCCCCTTCCAGATTAAAGACCTAAATAATGTTCATGCATTTTAAGAGCATTTTTTAATTTCCTGATATTTATAACAACACTTGGGGAAACTTGACACCGAAATCTGTTTCCCAACTGCATTTGTTTTTCCCTCATGTGTGCACACTGATTCGTTATTGCAAGATTGCTCATCAGTGCTGGGCTTTTTTTGTTTTGGGGTTTTGCTTAGTTTTAAGACAGAGCATTAAAGCACTCATTGTGAAAACAAATGTGTATATATATATATTTATACATAAGATTAGTTTTAAGAAGCACTGAATCAGTGCTAATGATTTCTTTCAGCTTTCCAATACCATGTTTTCAAAAGTGCCTTAAAATGCTAACTCTAGCTCTTCTTTTGTTACACACAGCGAGTGAAAAATGAAACTGAAGAAGGAGGTTTTGTGCTGACCTTAGACCAGACATCTGCCAGAGGAGTCACTCAGTACAAGCTACAACCCCATGCTCATGGCTGAAAATGCTTTGGAAAGAAGAGTGCTAAATTGGTTCTGGGCCACTGGATGATTTTCCTCATTGTTTGATCTGGTAGGCATACTTTGCATCAGCAGTATCGTACAGGATGTTGGGGTCTGGTCAGCCTCTGAAAAGCGCTTGACCTGTGTAACCAATTTCAACTAATGGAGAAATTTTAGGATTTAGATCTTCATTGGAAGTTCTTCTTGATGCATTGATATCCAGCAAACACGAAATAAATATTTGAGTTAATAGCCTGATTTATGCAATTTCCACAGGAATTAATTTGAAATATCAGTTGCAAGATTACTTACCTGCTATCCTACTGCTTGAGAATAATGGTTACATTCACTTTGGTCAGAT
The DNA here is from genome assembly GCA_013398055.1 of Ifrita kowaldi. Taxonomy (NCBI): domain Eukaryota; kingdom Metazoa; phylum Chordata; class Aves; order Passeriformes; family Cinclosomatidae; genus Ifrita; species Ifrita kowaldi. The sequence continues at coordinate 34,186 of VZRS01007384.1, forward strand.
TCTTTCTTCTCTGGAGAGAACATGTGGTGACTTCCAGATTGACTATCAATTAAACTGGAATTAAAGAGCATTTCTTGCATTTATAATTGGCCTTCTTGTGTTGATTTTTGCATATTTTCACCCCAAGTTAAATCCCTAGGCTACTTTTGGTACTTGGCAGCAGTGCCTTATCACCTATGCACTGCATATTTAGTCCCATTCCATGTGGAATAAATTCTCATGTTTCCTTCAATGCCAAGTTCTGTTAAGTGATGGTGCATTTGGTTGCTCAAAATAAGAAACTTCTTCCTATTTGAATGTGGGGTTCAGGTAAGAAGTAAGTAGAAGTGAACCTGGATGATCTTACATCTGTGTAGCCCACTTTATTAACTTAATTTAAAGAAAATAGTTTAATTTCCTTTGTGAGGATTACTTTTATCTTGCTGAAATAATGTTACATGTTGAAGAGTTCAGGATTAGATTCCTGTTTACCTATGCATTTTGACCTGGGACTGTTGTAGAGTAAACTGTAAAAATGTTTCTGAAGCCCTAATTACTCAGGAATACCTGAGTTAATTTGCCTACTCTAAAACAGGTGTATGCAAATACAGGGAGGATTATATATGTTCCAGATGCACTATACCAACTGTGCATGCACTAGGTTATGTACTTGCCAAACTGAATAATTTTCCTGTAAAGTTGAGAACCCTTCTACAACATGATTCATGCCTCTTGGAAGCCTAAGGGTCGGCAGCTCATGTTTGAACCTGTTTGGTGAGCTGTAATTTTGAAAAACAACGCTGAGTACAATTCTTAGAGGGTTTGAATCGTGTATTCATAACACCTGCATATGTGATAGCTCTATTACATGATTGTTTAAGAAGCAGCAGATGATGTGCTCCAAGATTGGCTAGGTGAGATTATATTGTCAGGTCATTAAACTGTACAAAGGAACTTTGTTTTCAAGTACACCTATGTAAAACTTGAATAATGTCATAGGTGAAAGCACAGGTTGTTTTAGTCTGAATTTTGTATGATTTTTCAGTCAATTTTTAGATTGTTATGCTTTATTTGCTGTTCTAGGGTTTGAGGGCATGTCTTACATGGTTGAAAGGTGTCTACTTTGATCAAGAGAACACCATTTGTAAAATCAAACAACACAGAATAGAAGAAAATAGTGAACGATAATTGACAGTAGTTGATAATTAGCTTTTCTGCGCTCCATACTTGTTTACACTTTCACCCTTATGACTGTAGAGTACTTCCTGGTCCACTGTGTACAGACTTCTTAACAAATATCTTCCATAAACTCAAATTCCACTGAATTTGGTGGACTGGGGAAAGGTGAGATTGTGTTCCACTTGTCACAGTTTCAAAAGTACTTGGTATTAGAGGCATGAGCTACTAAATTAAGTAAATTATTTCTAATTGACACAAATTTAGTTATAAAACATGGCTTAAGTCTTAAGTGAGAAGAGAGCCAAGCCTTTATCTACCCATTCTCATCTCCCTGGGGGCCAACATAATTTTTACTGGAGTAACAGTAAAATTGAATTCTCACAACAAGCTTGATGAGTTAAACATTTACATTTTTGGGTCTAATCATAAATACAGAGAGAATCACAATGTTAGTGAAATCAAATAGAAGTGCTGCAGAAATTGCCTTTTTTTTTTTTTTTTTTTCCCTTTTCTTTGGTAACTATACTTAGGAATATATGCCAGGCTTGATCCATCTTTAGGATCATAAGTGTTTGCATCTGGTCAGACCAAAAGTTTTCTGTACCAAGGAAGCTGTCTTCAATTTGGTAAAGGATCATGTTGTTTTTTAATTTTTATGGTCCTTATTAAGGTTTTGTTTCACCCATTTGTCCAGTCATTATCTACCTGCACACGCATTCTTAGGAAATGTAATTGTTTTCTTACCTTCTTTTAAGAACAGTTCTGCATGTTTCATTCTTTTTGTACTTAAAGGCTCCCCTTCTATTTATATGTGCCTCAAAGATTGCCTTGCAGTGTTGCTGATAAAAATCTTTCTGAGCTTTTAAAAAGCATCCATATAATATTCCCAGTTACATGACCCATCTGGGTTTTTTTTCTATCTGTTCTTGGGCCTTTTACTCCTCAAGAAAAGCATGTTGTCACTCATGGATGAAAAAATAAGTAGTATTTTTTTTCTTTTTAATTATTTAAATTATTTTATGTTTTAAGATCTTTTTGGACTCCATTTAAAGCTCTCTAATAGCCTGGAAGTTTCTAGCTAGTATTTATTTCTTAGGCTTTAACACAAGACAACAAAATACAGGAAGCAAATAGGGCAGGGGTGAAAGAGAATTGGGGCACCAATTTGTAAATGGTCTTATTTCTGACAGAAATGTTGACAGGTCTTTTGCCAGCCTTGAGAGCCAGTTGTTGTGGTGGCTCCAGTTGTCTTGCCTGTGCACTTATGAGTCTGTCAGTCACCAAGATGATACATTTCTTTATCATGTGTGCGATTATAAACCATTATTTTGTGAGAGAGGCCCTATGGTTTTCCTAGTGTCTCAGCTGCTCTTTATAAAAGTTCTTCTGTCAAGGAATTCTTCAGACTTGTACAATAATGTATCAAGGTGGTAAACTCTGACAGTTTCAAAAGCTAGGTTTCATTTCATAAGGGCTTTTAAGCTGTCTTGGATATGTACCTGGCAGACATTTCAGTCACTGTCTCTCTACTGTTTTCCTCGTTTCTTTCTCACATGCCATGAAAATATTTTCCTTTAAGTATTTACATAGTAACAGTCTTCCATGTGATTTTTTTTTTGTTAGAAACAGCATTTTAATGGGTAATTGAGAAGGAACACTTCCTTTCTCATTAGAATCTGAATAATTTGATCTCTGGCTAATGTATTTGAAAAATAATGTTTCAGTGTGTCATGATAATAATAAAGTATGTTTTTTCTTCCACAGGGTTACAGTTGTTTACACATTTTACTATCTCTTGAGTAGTATGATATAAAGTCTTTTCATTGCAGTTTTGTTTGAGAAGAGTTGAGCATGTGAAGGAACTGTCAATCAGCATTTAGTCATACAGTATCTATTTCTGTCCCTGTTCCTCTTAACACAGAGGGCTATTATAGTCTACATTACGGCATAGGTACTTTGGATACAGATATCCTTGAGGGGCAGGATTTATTATGAAAGAGGAGAAACAACACAACATGAGACATAGTTTAAACAGCTAAATTTATTTACAAATTCTAAAAGTTAAGTTTAAGCAGAGGTTGCTTTTATACATAGAATTTTTCTGTCTATCAAGACTTTTCTTCTGTTTTATACCTGAATTTCCAAGCAAGGCACTTCAAATGAGACTATCAATAATTTTTATAATTGAGAGTATTTAAGTAAATTTTGACGCTATGTTCTTTGTCTCAAAGGCTGAGTCTTTGCCTGGCTGAGGCTTTGCCTTTCAGCTTAGTTTACATACTCCATCTGGCACAAAGCACTTTAATATTTGTGATGTGTACTTTGTGTACTCCAATGATACCAACTCACAACGGCTGGGAATCTGTTCCTGAGACAACTCCTTCCCTTCCATATTTGTAATTACAAATATTAAATTAAGCACCTAATGCATCCTTCTGAAAAAATAATTAAACGGAAAAAAATTAAACTTATATCTCTATTGTTTTAATCGTGTCTTAGCCAGAAAAAAGAGAAATTAAATGTCTAAACACTGACTGTATTAGTGTGTGTATATATATATTCATAATATGTAAGTAGCCTCATACACACATAACTTCTTACATGTAGAGGTTTGTACTGGTTAAACAGAGTGGAAGCATTCTCTCAGAGTGAGTTTGGTACCTGACTTTTGGTCTGTCAACAAAATACTAAAAAACATAACAACAATAATAATAATATTATCAGAAGTTGTGAATTTGCCTACCAGTACTGAGTCTGAAGAAGTGGCAAAAAAAAAAAAAAGTGTATGGAGATATTCATCACTAACTTCCTTAAAAATATATGACTTTGAAGAAAATTACTTTGAATTTTAAAGTGTGTATAAACATTATCTTCTGTGTAAGTAATGTATGACCTTAATCTGTTGCTTAATCTATCAAAAAGTGGAATTAATTTTGCAGAAGCAGGTAAGTTTATTATCAACTACAAAATTAAGCACCATGCATTCTGCTATGTATATGTACTATTAATTATGTTGCATCACAGCAGTCAGAAAGGCAACATTCTTCAGCTTCTCTTTTGGAAGGTAAAGATACAGAGTCAATGAAAAAGGCAAAATATTACTCATAGGAGAAGAGGTTTAGCCAAGAAAGAATAGTCCTTGTAAAAACGGTCCCTGACTTACGGCACATTTACAGCCACCATTTTCCAAAACGCAGATACTGTTTTTTCCTTCTGTTTTCTATGCATCACTGTATAGTTCTACTTACTAAATATTCTCTTTAGGACTGTAAATGCAACTGTAATACAAAACTTCTAACTGTAATAATGATGTGGGCTGGAGCTTGCAGTTTTCTGAGTCTTGGATTATGATTTCTCAGAGCAGAACTCCAGCAACACACAGCAACCAGGAACAACCACCCCAACCTTGGCTCCTCCCAGGGCTAGATTTA
>VZRS01007384.1:38970-76470 GCA_013398055.1 Ifrita kowaldi
GATTTATAGGGCTTGTGCCCGCCCTGCAGCTACAGCTGTTTGTAGGAGGTTAATGAGCACTTTAGGTTGAGGTGGCCTGAACTCTATTTGAATAACAATTGAGTTCAGGTGTTGAGTCCAGTCCTGAGTGAGAGCTTGGCTAGTGCACACCATCAGGGTTTAAATACATATTACTACAATGATGTGCACCAACTTTTAAAAATTATTTAGTCTGGCTATGTTAGCAGTAATGTGCATATAGAATATTGTGAAGTCAAATTAAATTTTTCTTTTAAATCCATCTCTCGACTGTCTCCCAGACTGTCCAGAAGCAGAGTGTCATGAAAGACCTCACTCAGGTACTTGGATTAACTATTATAAAAAGCAGTTTATGACTCCCAGAAATGATAATTTCCCCTGCTTCAGAAGACACTGTATGGGGAGACCACTTTTTATTATACAGGACTTTTCATGCACTCCTCTGCCAAGCTACTGGTAGCAAGGATCCCTTCTCCTAAGATTTGAGGCAAGGGGAGATCATGTGCCACAGAGCTGCTGAGCTGCTCAGATTATTAGTTTTGCTCTAGATATGCCATCCATTTGCTTCTCTGGTGAATGTGGGACTGACACAAGTATTTCCTTTCATGAAGGCCTGTATTTTGCTGCCATTACTGTAGAGACCCACAGCTACCAGCAAGCATTTGTTCAGGCCATATACAGTGAGGATTTGACTGCCTTATGGTTTGCTAGGGTTCAATTAGTGGCTTCTGATTTTGTGGTGCTCTTTAAGCTCTTCTCCAACAAGCAGACAGTTTTGAAATTCACACCTTTCTCCTTGCTGCAGCAGATCTTCATTCATTGCAGTGTGCTGAAGAATGGAGAGAGGGACAAAACTTCGTTTTCATCTTGCAATGTGCACTGGTGAAACAGCTATACAATTACCAATGGCTTTTGCTGTGTGGAACAGAGGGAAGTTCTCCTCCTCTTCTCTCAAACATCTCCCCCTCTCGTCTTTAATACCTAAGGCAATGGATGACTGTGTTTATTAGGCATAGTGAAACTAATGATCAGATATTGAGAAACATGACAAGTGCTACTAAAACGCTACAGAATAAGATTCACATGGCCCCTTGAGAGCTGTTTCAGAATTGTGACATGACCTTGCTTTCTCCAAGAAGTATTATGCAGAGTATATGTTTTATTATTTAGTGTTATTAGTATTATTATTAGTGTTATTTTTTAGAGTTATATATATATTTCTATGTATATAAAACTCTAAAAATAATCTCAGGATGCACTATGCAAAATTAATCTACAAAATATAGAGCAAAATTGAAAATGTTAAAGGTACAAACCTCACTAAAGGCCTTGCTCACTTCTGTTTATTTTACAAAGAGAATTTACAGTGTATTCATGTCAGCTAATTCTCAGTTACCATAGCAGCTTATGAAAAAAGAATAGGGGACAGTAATAGTATATTTCTGTAGTATATACTGAAAATAGCAGAAAAGTTTTTTGAGAGTTGTATTTTCTACTAAATAGCTCTTAGATCCGTATGAATAAACCAAAGATTCAATCAGAACATAACTTGTAATAACAGTGCGTTGCTGGTGTGAGTATTCCCACTTAAAAATATTTTACCCTTCAGTTTTCTGTACTCATTTCACAGATGACAAAATACTCCTCAGGATAAACAAAGTTTGTAGAATACAATTTGAAGTGTTTAAACTTTTGCTTGTGACAATAAGAGCTCTATCATTCTTAAAGTATATTTCAGTGTCTTAGTCAGAGGAAAATCAGTCATGGATATTTTTATTTTTGACAGCGAGTAAAGGAATAGCACACAAACAACAGCAAATACATCAACTGGAGTCAATTTTCAAAAGACAATGGCTTTGAGTTGGAAACACAGGCTTTCATCAAATTCTGTTACTGCTTACAACATTTCTATCAGCCACACTTTCTCTCTTCCAGGAAGGGAACATACCACAAAACCAACGAAACTTTAACACTTTTTCAAACTGAGAAATGCATATTTCTCAGGTCATTGTTGTCCTTTAGTCAGCTCGGAGACAACCTTAGTGTTTAAATGATTGAGATGAGTTTGAAGAAATGGCCTGGCTTTCAGTGTAAGTTGCAGAGACGTATGAAAGTAATTTCAGAAGTCTTGGGTTTCTAAAGTTGACCAGGAAGGTAGCCATTGTTTCCATAAATGTTTGTGATATCCGACTGTCATTTATTTGGCATTTGCTATTGCTGGTGATGCCAGTGACCCCAAAGATGGCAGAAACCAACTTCATGCTGGATTTGCATTGGTTTGGAAAGGTCTGGACAGGGTCATGACACGTCTAAGTTTACATTTTTTCCTCTAAGATTACATTTAACTTTTCTTTCTGTATTGCTACTGAAAAATTGCATTTGTTTTACAGATGTGGCTCTATATCCAAAATTAAAATTCTCCTGTCATTTTCACAATTCCTCTAACAATGCCGCAAGCCTAGAGAAACTAGCACAGAGCCCTTAATTACTCCTGTCTCACACTTCTTTTTGATAACTGGGAAACATTTGCTGTCCTGCCTGTCACTGAAGCCTGTAACCACATTCAATTTGATTCCCCCTTAAACAACATTAATACTTTATGTGACAATATCAGTTGATGCAGTCCTTGATTCTAATCTCTTTTGTTAACCTAACTTTTCGAACACGCATGTTTTTTCTCCTGTTTTTTCACTATATTTACAAAACCCTCTTTCCTCCTTTGAAGCTTCATTGCTCATGACCCATTTATTTGTTATACTGCATAGCAAAATATTAAAAATACTTCTGATGGGCAGCACTGTATAGTTACTACTCTGTTAAGCCATCTATCTATCTACAGCCACTTTATTTTTCATTTGCATGAAACCTTTGGATATTGTCAGTTCCACATGACAGCAGAGCAGCCACTAGTTAAGTTGCAATGATTGACTGCTGCTTGGAAGATCTACTGCAGGTTAATGCTGTTGCCTTGGAGTTTGCATTCACGCCTTGGAGTGACTCCTGCTTTAGCTCCTGAATCTTTTCTCAGCGTGTATTCCTTCTTTCAATTATGCCCAGTTGAAGCATTTGTCTGTCTGGAGTGTTGCACTTGTTTGGACTGGCCTTTGATCTTAAGTCTTGGGACTCAGGATTGCCTAACAACCATCCATCATCTTATCAAGGATTTTGGGGCTAGTGTTTTTCCTACTAGAGGAGAGCATTCAACAAGGACATGACTCCTATACGTTACTGTAACTTATATAATTTATTTTAATGTCCCTCAGTAGAATAATGTCTTGTAAGTTATTAATGGTCTTCTGATTGTTCCTCCTGAACAGAAAGGTCCACTTATACATTTCACTTATAAACAAACAACATAATACCTGTACCCTATAGTGAAGCCATGCACTAACAGGTAAGAGGTTGCCAGGTATGAACCTATTCCTTTCTCCCTTCTGCTGCTCCCCAGTTTAGTCTAAGCTTAGGAAGACAGCTGGGAGACATTTACACGTCATTTTCACATGCACATCATGTAAGTGAAATAACCGTGAAAGGTTATTGAAGGTCTGCTTAAACAACTGAGAACATTGTTACAAACTGGTTCTTCGAGCTGCCTCTTGTGAGTGGGCAGAAGGGGGTTTGCAAAATAAAATAATAAAATGGTTTCCCTGTCACCTTTGATCAGTGTGCTGTTTAGTGCATTACTCAAAAATGGTGTCAAATTTACTGCTGCTGCGGATTTCACCTTTAAGGATATTTTCTTCACTGTTGGAAAAAAGAATGGATTTGATAATGCGGCTGCATATTGAATGACTAGAAATGTCTTACTGTTTGTCCAAACAGCGAAAATGCAGTAGATGATTGAAAATGAAGCTCTTCTTATTGACTTGCTGCATATTTGATTGACTTGCTGGACAACTGTTTGATAGAAGAGCATATAATATATCATCACTCTCACAAGTGGGTCTGAAATTTTGCAAGAATGACAGGTGCTGGCAAAATGGCTTTACTAATCAGACCTGCACAATAAGAGCAACTAAAATGCACTATGCTTTTCTGTTTCAATAGAACAGACTTTTTCCTGAATGAATGCTTGTGGGAATTAATTCACGTCTGGAGTTTTTGTGAGAGACAGAGACCTTGCTGCAATCTCTGCAAAAGCAGTAAGCCAACAAGAAATGAATGTAAGGTCTGTATGGGATGTAATGATTCTCAGTGAAAGCAATACTTACGTAGTTTATGGAAATGTGGGCTTAAATAAGCTATGATCAAGAATAGTATGACTCTACGAACCAGATTGCCAGAAGGCAAAACTGAGAGGCAATTGAGATCCATAGAACTACATCTATGCATTTCTTTATTTTGGGTGTTTTGCTCTTTCTTCCTCATTTGACTGCTTTCCCACTCCTACAAACCAAAATAAAAAACCCACATGATTAAAAAAAAGGTATTTCCCTCAATCCTTGAATTTTTTTTTAAAAAGAAATGGCATATTGTTTTTATTTTTCTTGGGAAAAAATTATGCCCATGGGAACAAATATTTGAAAATAATCTACTATTTCAGTTGTTCATCTTCTCTTCTGATCATAATTTTAAAAGGAAGAAAACAGGAATAAGGTCTTGCAGTGACCCTTTGAAACTGCAAAAGAATTTTTTAATTTTCAAAATAGGAAATTTGATTTTTTTCATAATTATATTAGAAAAAATATTCATGTTTTAATTTTGAGATGTGAAGCTTGTCATACGCTCTTTAGCAAGCCCTTTTGCTTTGACTAGATATGACCAGGATGTCTAGATAAACTATGGATTTGTTGCAAAGAGCTAAATGCTAAAGACTGTAATATATTCCTTAAGTAAGCACATTCCTCCTTGAAAGCCTGTGCTCGGAACTTTTATAATTTAAAAAATGTAAATCTTTGTGTTGCATCCTAATTCCTCATTAAGTAAGGTCTGTGCACTGACTTAAGTTTTCTCATGCTTTCCAGTATCAGTATTTTCTCCCCCATTTCTTTCTGGCCTAAAACACACATTAGGCATTTAGGCACAGAACAGTGACTAACCAGACTTGCCTGGTTGCCATAATGACAAGTAATTGCAGTTCTTCACTTTCAAAGTTTACCTTGTCTCAAGAATAATGGCACTGACAGAAGTAGGATGTTATACTGTAAAAAAACCAAACCATGAACCTATTGTGAAATAATTTAAGAAAATTCCTTTAGTCACCACAACCTGAGAGGAGAGTGTAATATTTTTGACTTCATTTTGTTTTCAACTGATTACAGAAGGACACAGCTTTCCCCTGCAGGAACTGACCTTGTGCCAGTGACATCAATGGAAACATTGCCATTGACATTATTGGGAATTGGATCAGATGCACAGTTTGCACCAGTCATGTGATAGCTGTAGGTAATGATATTTTTCTTATCACATTTAGTACTTTCAAGAGTAAAGTACATGTTAAGATTTCAGTTGCTTCTTACAGTGGATGTGGTGAGCCAGTATTGAAATATGATGATCAATAATTTTGTTCCTCTGAGAAAGTCTAGTCAGTGATTTTTTTGAACTTAATTGGACTAGAAGAAAGCAATCTAGCAGAGCTGATAGCAATCAATGCAGTTAAAAATGAAACTGCATAAAAATGGCTGAATACATTTATGTAAATAGCTGTTTTTTCACAGTCACAATCTTCAAATGGCACGATGCTAGACTTAATAGCTACGTACTTTGACAAAACAGTTCAAGCAGCAAACCAAGAAATGCCTCTTTTTGATATTTGAGCTTTGAACAAATCATTGAAATGGTTTCTGAACTAAAGCAAAACCTATTTCTGGCATCAAGTTTCAGAACAACATCTGGAATCCAGTTCAACATGAACTGCCTAATGTCTGTAGGTACTGAGAAAAAGTTATGCCAGACTCTAGTATTGGAACCCAAGTGCTCTCACCTAAATTTAAAGATTATTTCAGCCAGATGTAGCAATATTGTTAATTTATGTTTCATTAAGCATCTTGACACTTTTTTCAGCCAGGCATTTTTATTGTCAATACCTAAGTATATATTCTTTCAGTTTTACATCACCACACGCACATTCCCCCTTTGGCCTCTGGATCATTACATTGCAATTCTCACTTTTCCACAAGACTATACTGGTATGCAAATATGAAATAGTCTGTGTTACTAGCCAAAAAATGCATTCAAATTCGAATTGTTTTCTGTCCCATTTTTTACGTTGTTACATTTGCATTGATAAGACTAACTGAATGAGTAGTCCAATTGCCCATGATGCTTGGCCGCTTGTTTGAGTTGTACACTAGAAAATTCTACAATGATATTTTTTCAGGTGGGTGCAACTATAGTTTGTTGCTTCCCAGGAAAGATGGGGAAATAGAAAAGTAAAGTTAATCACTAAGTTATGCTGACCTAACTTTTCAAAGAAATAGTTTCTATCACTTTACAAATATAAAAGAAAAGGAAATATTTTGAAAGGCTAATTTCTCCTTTCATCTTAAAATCTCTTATCACTGCACTGGGAAGATTCTGTACTTTGGATAACAGTGACAATGCATTATTTGACAGGGAGGAAGTTGAAAATGTTTAGACCTTCAAAAATTTTATTTGTTTTCTGCCATTTTGTTTTCTATCATTGTTCACTTGAAAATAATAAATTCTGGGAGAAAGGGATGAGTCACATTTCAGCCCTTGCCTGAGAAAACTTTAGTAGACTACTGTTCTTCTTCAAGTATCAGAAAAGCATTTATATGAAAAATATATTTAATTTTCACTGTTCAACAAGTATATATTAGTACTTTTTAGCCACTCTTCTGGTTTTGGTGCCGACATGGGCAGGAATGCACAGATATTTGTGCTCATTTTGCGAATGGTTTCACCGTGGCAAAGAGGAGCTACATTAACAGCACTTCTGTTGGGAAGATTGAGAATAGTGTAGAGAACATACAGATTAAACTCCATTCTTAAAAGTGAATGAACAAGTTCTTCCCACTGGAAGGTGAAAAAAAAGTGAGTTTTGATACTATTTGCTATTTTTCTGAAGTAAATTTTTCATAATTCATTACTTACTAGTCTGTATACTTCTGTACACTTATAAATACTTTTGCATTTTAGATGAAGATATTGTAACTGTATTTTAATGAAATTCTGCATTACTTAGACTATACTACTTTTGCCAAATGCACTGTTGAGCATTTACAAGCATACTATGAAGTAGTATCACAACAAAATTATACTTCTCAAAGAAATGAATAAGGTACTTTTTAAGATACATTACTTTGTTTTTAATTGTATTTGTTCACTACTGTACTGCATAAAATCATAAAATACAGAAATATGTGATGGAACTTCCAGCCAGTGTGAATTACTATATTTTTACTATATGTGAATTACACATTTTATGAGAATTTGTTATTGTTGTTTTTTGAAACTTAGACATTAAAGGCTTTGGTAATAACAGGAAACATACATTAATGCCTACGTTTCCTTTAGAATATAATTTAGTTTATTTTCTGGTCATGGACAGAGAGCCACACTCCTTATTTTGTCATATCTTATAACTCTTATTAATTTGAGAGTTTGATCCTGATCAATTTAATACTATGGATCTCTAATATCTCAAAACAGTGCAATAATGAATGTATGTTGTCATAAGTAATGAAAAAAGAATTTGAAAGATACTGGTAGTGTTTATTGGAAGGCAAGATCTAGTCTGCAAGACCATTCTTTTATTACCTTAATTTTATTGTTATGAACACCTGTGATTATGAAATAAAATGCTAGAAACTATTCAGCAGAAAGCCTGAGTGAAATTCTCTCTAATTACAACAAGCTGTTTTTCTGATTTTAAGTGTGATTCCTATGAGCATGAATGAATTTCTTAGAAAATTAGGAGCAAATATGCTAAAAAAATGTAACAAGCTGATGAATATTCTTGTTCAAGGAATATGGCTGATTTTGTTGGGTTTTTTTCCCTGTAAAGAAGATGACTGGTTACTTGTACACATATGATTAAAGAATGTTTCCCAGGTTTTGAAAGTCTCTCTGCCACTTGATAGTGACTACTCCATCAGAACAGTGTGTAGATGGAATATAACTAATTCATTAAAAAATTAACATTGAAAATTTAGCGATTGAAATTCACAGAATTAAACCGTCACCAAAGCAAAACGATTTAATTGGAACTACACAGTCCTGGTATAAAAGACTGGAAGTATCCTGAATGGGACACTAACCAAGGGAAAATAATGCCTTCTCTGGAAGTTCAGCTTCAGAGCTCTTAACCAGCTTTTGGCCCATGGTCCTTTCTCTTCCTAAATAGAATTTTTGTTTAGAAACTTTGAATTTTCATGTTAGGAACTCAGTGAAGCCCATTTGCCATGTGCATGCAAAAGTTCCCTTGTACAGGGCAGAACATAAAATAGGTAGTTTAGTATCTATGAAATGGCACATTGCTCTGTGCAATGTAAACAACAGATGATTGTAAGAAGATAATTGTGATCCATAGTGATGATGTTCTTACTAGCCAGAGACAAGCATATTCATTAACCTTGAAAAAGCACTGCTAAATGACATCTTGAATTTGTCTGCCAATATGGTCTACAATTATCAAATCAATTGGCTTTACAGAAAATCAGTTCCTATTCTTCTACATGGCTCTTTTCTGTTGGCACTACCTGTGCAATTTTGGTCTTGCCAAATCCTTCTTTGACAGGGGAGCTCCCTACATTTTATAAAGCCAGTATTTTCAGAAATATGGCTTGAAAACAAGGACCTCAAAATAAAGAAAATACTATTACAAAATAAAAACTTAGTTCAATATTCAGATGTGCAATTCCTAACATCAGTTGCTATTTTGCATAGTTAATTTCTGCATACGAAGAATGAAAACTTCATTAATGACCTGGAAAATAATGAGGTTGAACAGAAAGGATCTGCCCCTCCTAAACAGGCCAATTATAGTTGTTTCTTAGAATGATAATTTTATACTTTCATGACAGGATGTACAGGTCTGCAGCTAATTAAACCTGTTACTATACATATGTACATATTTATTACAAATTAAATTCTGCACATATTTTGCATATAAACTAATTAATCAATAGACAATGAAAGTGAATACTACTCACTGTTTCATAGCAATGGATAGCATTGCTTTTATTCATGGAAATTAGTTACAATATCAGAGAGTCATTACTGAAGTTACATGCTGCTATAAACATTCATCCATGAATAAACTCTTAAATGGCTGTAATATATTTACTTACTCACTCTTGTTTGTTTAAAATCCTATTTGATGTACAATATTGAGAAGACAATCAAGAGACATATCCTTGTTATTTCAGTCATTTTCATTGGAGAAAGTTCAGCTGGGGTAATAGAATTCTTTTATTTTGTTCTGTAAATGCCAATCTCAGATCAATGATTTTATTTGAGCACTTTTGTTTGAGCATGATTTTTTATTCCTGATTAATCTTTGAGTATCTTTTTAAAAGGCATTTAACACTCATTTTGAAATTTTTTAACTTCCCTTGACTGCTATCAGAAACCGGACTGCTCTCCATGGTGCTCAGTCAGCATTTCCAGATTCAGCACTTTCTGTCATTGATTGATAGAAGACACTTCTTTCCCAGTTACTGAGTCAGACACATCAGGGAGAGACAGACAGGCTGCAGAAGAAAATTTAATCAAGTAGAAGTAATTTGTAACAGATTTTGGCACTGAAATATACTCACAAAGAATATAAAACTTTAAAATACTGTGTAGTTGATAGCTGGTATTTAGCGCATAAATTTAAATGAGAGTACACCTTTCTAAGAATGGTCACACAGCCTACAAAACAAAACATTAAATCACAGGGACTGGATTTATTGTCACTATATTAAAAAGTACCTTTGGTTTTGCCATGTTGTAACTAAGGATGCCAACAGTGAATTCAGTACACAGTACACATTCTTCTCCTCGTGCATGGCTTTTAAAAAATGAGTTAATGAACGTCATCCAGGTTTTAGCAGAAGCATGTTTCATCAACCCAGTGGTACAACACAAAAATGTAGGTAAGAACCTGTGCTAGAACTCCCTTCTCATTGTAAAGGATACATTTCATTGAAAAGGTGAGTTCATGGTTTGCACCATGATCTCCCTGGGGAGAGGGAAAGAGCCAGTGATGACTGCAGCTAAATTCTTAGTGCCAAGCTAGTACAGTTCTGTAAACACCACCCCTTAACAGGTCACTGGAAAATAGTTTTCCTGAGGGAAACCCTAAATTAAATTACATTCTAAAACTTAAAAAAAATTGTATTTATCCACAATATTGGTCAGAAAAAATATTATACTTTTCTCAAACATATGCTTGGAAAAGGAGACTTCTCAGTCCTGTCTAATATGTACAATTAAATTGTATAGCCTTCTGATTTCTCAGGCCAAAATATTTTCTTAGGTGTAAGAACAGTGGGTCACATTTTTACAGTCATGGACAAACCTTTCCATGACTTTTAGCATCAAGGGAAACATTGAGAGAGACCAAGAGTTATAAACAATTTATTTTTCTGTGAGAATGTGAGAAATATTCAGGTTTTTTCTAATTTAGTAATGTTAATTTTTAAAAGCTATTTCTGTTTTTCCATTTTCTCCCTATCCAAGATCAATATGGAATTCAGTTCTGTTCCAATTTTGTTGATATTTCTACTGTAATACCTTGAGAGGACAAGACAAGCAGTGAGTTTTTTAGTGAAAAAATAGTCTTGGTTAATGCTTAATTCTCTGTAGATACAGGCTTCTTGGCTGTGTGCAGATTGACAATTGGCTTTAGGATAATACTTTCACTTTTCAAATAGCTCTCAGCAGATATATGCATGTAGATCTGCCAAAGAATCTATATTTGTCTGGTTTTATGTTGGCAATATGATTCCCAATTATTTTTAAAATGTCCATTACAGCATGTTTCCAAAGGACTTTGAAATATGTTATCTATCTTCAAGGCAATGTCTTCATAGACATGTTCAAGTTAATAGCTTGGAAACTGCATAGAGAAAAAAGAAAGTAACCCTTTGTGTTCTTTCAAAAATCCATACGGGACTCCTACTAAGAAGAGAGCTGACGCTTGAAGTAAACAAGCAAAGAAGAGTTTGGTATAGTTTTACATGATAGACAAAAAAAAGCTTAGGCTAAATTGCCAGATTCTTTGTCTTTCAAACACATGCAGCCTGCCAGATTCAGCATGAATGCAGAGATTTGTCATCACCGAGAACTTTTCAGGAACAGGATTTAAGATTACAGAGGGTCAGAGTCTATTGATTCTATCTGAATTATTCTTGGTGCTTTCCTGAGTCTATGTGAAATGCTTACTGTCCACATACATCAATGTTAATGTTGCTAGAGCCTGTTCTGACTTACGTTTTCACAATATTTCCATACTGGGTAGATTATTTAGATGCAGCAAAGTATGTTCATCAACAAGTACAGTTTTGTCACTTGTCCAAGTGTGCTGCAGAGGTCCTTTGTGCAGCATGGTAGATTTCAGATGTAAAGTTGTTGAGAAAAAAAAGCAAAATAGAAAAACCCTCACGGTAATACAAATTCTTATAAACATATGTGCATAAAAATGCACAATAAACTCAAACCACAATAGGCGTAAAATGCAACAAAATACTCAACAAAATCAATAAAAACAAACAAGCTAAGCAACAAAATGAGTAAACAACAATTACAGCATTTAACAAGCAGGGATAGATAGTCTGAGTTCCTAAGCTTTATATTAGGCAATGATAATTTGAGCTTTTGCATGCATTCATCTTCCTGCCCCTTCTAATTTTTTGGCTGAATTGTACATGACATTAAAATTTATCTTGTGAGATAGCTCTCACCATGTGGATTTTTAAAAATTCAATCACGGATAACCTTATTTTAGCTCTTTGAGGTTTTATCTTTCCAAGTAAATGGACCAAAATCATGCCCATCTACTTCATATAGATGATTTCAGATGATGATTGCTCCAACTTCTACTCAATTTCTTCTTCAAATCAACTCATTAACTGTACTGTACCCCCCCTCTGCATCAAATGTAACATGACACGCTGGCCGGGGCGGNTATTGTTTGAAACACAGCAAAGTGTAAGGAGTGGTATTTTCCAAATGTATGGAATCAGGATATAGTGTTCATTTAGATTAAATCTGATGGTGTAAGCTTGGTCTTTCTGAGGTGCCTGAGCACTGAAAACAGTCTCAGCAATGTTACTTGCTGGTCTTGTGTCACAGCATTGTGTCCCTCCACTTCATAAAGCTATATGGTCCTGCCAGCTTCTTGACACTGTCTGCTAACAGAGCAGAAGAAAAAGGATAGAGCAGAGTGCAAGAGTCATGGAGATAAATGTCGCTCCTATGTGCTTCACGCGACATAACAAGTTTCACATATTACTTTATCTTCATGTTGTGTCATTAAATGACTGACATACATGAAGTAAAGCTTGTATGAGTAATTTAGATTTATTATTTTTCACCTTTAGTGCCTAATTATACAAACTTGATTGGGCAGACTGGATGGGAAAATGCAGTTTTATCTTTCAGCTAGTAAGACAATGTGATAAACTGGTAAAAAAGTGCAGTGGTTGGTACCAGGAATTGCAGTGGATATAGAATGTAGTTTTCCATTTTCTGTGTTTAAAACTTTTGCTCAAAATTCAACAAAATTTATTCAATTTGTATCTACTTATTAACATGTTTTGCTGGTATTGCATTAAAATAATAGTATTTTATAACCTTTTGGACATATTCAGACTGCATCACTTTACCTACAAGGTCTTAAGAAATTACCCATAAAAGGCCATTTTGTGTAATCTATAAGCAGCTTGATTATTGATCCCATTGACATGAAAGTAAAACTTACCTAAAGGCACATTTATCAATGTGATCAGTGACCCTGGTTTCCTATGACATCATGCTGTGAATGTTTCTTGGAGAGAAAACATAAACTGACACGACAGATTTCCTTAGATACCTTTACAATACCTTTGCAATTTTTCTTGCACTTTTATTTTTAGTGAGAAATACTTTCTGTTATTTTCAAGGTACCTTGTTAGAGTATTAGCCAATAGTTTTCCATTCTTGTATTTTTTCCATTTTTGTATTAGTTGTTTTTCTTCCTCAAATAGGGACAATGAAGATATATAAATTGTTACATTTATTTGATTTCTCACTACTCTTCCAGTTTATCACTATTCCACTGAATACTACATTTGACCTTCAGAATTGTTCCAACTCTCCCCAGCTTGCTATTAGAAATGAACATTGTGTTCTCTTCCTTTGTCAAGTTTGGTAAATAACGACTGAATAAAAACAGCTTGACAATCAGTAGGAATACGGGGTTGTGTATTAACTGCATACACAGGTTATTTGGCATGTATCTGGTACTGTATATCAAGGATGCTTCTGATTTCATATTGCTTTATATGATAGAATCATGGACTGGTTTGGGTTAGAACTTAAAGATCTAGTGGGCAGGGACATCTTCCACTAGACCACGTTGCTCAGAGCCCCAGGCAACCTGACCTTGAACACTCCCAGGGATGGGGCATCCTCAGCTTCTCTGGGAAACCTACCTTTTTCAGTTTAAAGCCATTCCCCCATGTCCTATCACTACGAGCCCTTGTAAAAAGTCCCTCTCCAGCTTTAAGTACTGGATAGCTGCTGTAGGGTCTATCTGGTCCCTCCTCTGGAAGATCCAGCCCTGTGATCATCTTCAGGACCCTCTTCTTGACTTTCTCCATCAGGTCCATGTCCTTCTTATGCTGGGGGAACTTTGTAAGTTCCCACAGAACTATATGCAAATATCCAAGATGTGCTATTATGCCAGTATCAAGATGTGTTTATGACTGCAAATACTGCGGCAGCGAAACAATATTAAAATACTTTCAGAAGTTCTGTGGGAACTTATAAATTAACTAGGTATTATGTCTTTGATTTATGTGGGTTTTTAAATGTTTGAAAAACAAAATAATGCTACAGTTAGCCTTAAATTCTTTTAAAAAGCCTTTTCGTTGAAACTTACATGCTTTTTTAAGTAGTGAGCTGACAAAAAAAGAAGAGCAGTTTGTGTCTTGTCACAAATTTGATACGGTTTAGGTAAAAAATTGTCATTTTAAGAATTAAGAATGCTTTTATTCTCTGTGTGTTTCAAACAACTTTACCTCTGGAGCTGCAGATTTGGATTTAAAATTATTTTTGTGGAATTGACATTGTAGTTTAGGGAATTTTTGTACATAATTTCTTGTCATGTAGAGGATATTCATGTTCAGTAGCAACTAGGATCATGAGCATATAAAATAAAGTAAGATCTACACAAAAAATCTGTAGAATGTATTAACACTGCCACTGAGTTTGAGTTTGGGTCTAAACTTTCCCCAAGCAGATGTGTTTTGAAGAAAAACTTAAAAATAATGTCTCTACCTGAAAAAAAAGAGCATTTACTAAGCGTTATCGTAATTTTTTATTATCATAAACAGTGATCAGAAAAAAAGTATTTTTAAAAGGAAAACAAGTAATTTTAAAAGGTCATATTTTCTGTGAGAATAGACTATCTCAGTTTTAAAATTGTCTGGTAAGAAAAGACTGACTTGAGATGTAAGTCATGTGGGGCATTTACCTGTTGTTTTTTCTCCCTGAATTACATGGGCAGGCTCAGTAAATACCAACTCTTTCCTGATATATAATACAGTTCAACCAGTAACTACTTGAAGCTTGCTTTTTCTTAGAGAAACTTCTAGGTTTTCTTGTTGTTAGGTCAGAAGACAGAAGATTATATTGATAAAGAGATAAAAGGACATGCCCTCTGAATTGCTTACAGGCTCTTTGTTCATCATTGTCTTAGTCAGACTACAGCAATATTTAGTGAATCCAACATGAACTCATGCTAAAGCAGGTAAAATATTAAGGTGCAATGTGAGAAAGTTCACTTAAAATAAGTTTAACCCATATGTTAGTTGTAAGATGCCTGCAAAAATATGGGTACAGAAATATTTTAGCAGAAGTTAAAAAAAAATAGTCCTTTGGCTGAGATAGCTTATGAGAACTTGAGCTAAAGGATAGTTTTATTCTCAAAGTTGCCAGATTGTCATAATCACATCCATAGTGTAAAAATCCAAACAAAACAAACAAAACATCCCTTAAAAATCTTTTGACTATTGCCACTGTAGTGTGTCCAAAATAAATGCTTTATCTTAGTGTATTTTGTCAAAAGGGAATTGCAAATATTATAGATGGATAATTAATTCAATAATGAATGCTCTATAGTTAATATTCATTATTGATTCCAAGTTATAAAGCAAAGGTTTGTAGTAATACATTTACTAATTAGATTCTAATTAATAATTTCAACCTTGTAACATTTAAAATATAAGTAGGCAAATCATTACTAACTAACCTGCATTCTAGTTATGATTCTAGCCTTCATTATATTCAGTAATAATTCTTGTGTGGCCATAAGCCTCTGCAAAGTTGACCTGAGATTTCAGATGAAATTTTTCAGGTCTATGCCTATTTTAATATTTCATTTTAAGAATAAATTATCCCTGCATTGCATAAAATTGTAATTATCCATAATGTTTTGAAGTTAATCTAAAATCCTTAAAATAGAACTACTTTAGGTCTAATTTAAAGTAAAGCTTGGATTAATAATCTGCATTTCAAGGAAAAAAAACCCTGATGGACAGCACTATGTCTATCTCTTGTTTCAGTATATATATTTTTGGAGTGATTAATTGAGGATATATTCTTGGAAGATATTATTATTTTATAAGCGGTACTGTATTTTAAACGTTTCATGTAAGGTACAAGTATGAAAGATTAAAACCACTGTGGAGCTTCCCTTTGCCATCAGAAGCTTGCTGTCACATACCAGGGTAATCTTTTCAATTCAAAAGGAACTTTTTTCAGAGAAACACATAATCAGAGAATGACTGGCATTGGGAGGGACTTCTGAAGATAAGCTAGTGCAAAAAAGCCAGGTTCAGCTACAGCAGGTTGCGCAGGACCATGTCTAGACTGGTTTTGAATATCTCCAGAGGAGATTACACAACATCCCTGGACAGTCTGTTCCAGTGTTCTGTCAGCTGCAAAGTAAAGAAATTTTTCCTCATATTCAGATTCCTATATTTCAGTTTGTGCTTGTTGCCTTTTCCCCGTCATTGGGCACCACTGAAAAGAGCCTGGCCTGGTCTTCTTGATACCTACCCTTAATTTATTTGCATGCATTGATAAGTTACTCTCCTTTACCCATTTCAAAGGTATTTAAAATTTTGGGGCATTTTTGAGTACCTATAAATAGTGAGAAGAAAACCCTAATTGCAGCATTTTTCTGCTGATGTCTATTTCATAACTTCTACCATTACAAAATCTCCATTTTTTCCCTTTCAGCTGTCACACTTCTAAAAACCCAGATTTATGTTTATTTTTGTTGTAAGAAATTATATTCTGCTGTTAGGACTAGAGTAAGGACAGTCATCACACCTTAGTTTCCAGCTACAAAAAACCCACTATAATTGTGCACAGATCTCTCTGGTCCTCCAAGGGTTTTCTATAGTGCGGTTGAAGTACATTGCATTTAATGAATACCCTAGTCTTTCACAGTTTCATCTAAGAAGGATTTCATGCAAGTTTTAGGCTTGCATTTGGTTATTCAAATAGCTTTTTATGTTGTACTGCCATACTGCATGGAAGAGTAGAATGAGACTCCTATAAAAATGGGATTATTCTTTTGCATTGCTTATGCTAGTTATCACAGTCAAAACGTGGTAAATAAATTCAATATATCTGCAATTTTATAACATTATTTAAAACCCCTGTTCTCTTCAGCATGTTTAAGCTTTGGAAACTCAGTGCAATCATTTTATTCCATGGAATAGTAGACATTATTGTGGAAATACACAGCACAAATCCTTCTGTGTACTGTATTCTAACGTGTGCATTCTAGAAAGCTCATCTAACTTATCATTCGTGCTTGCTCTAAATATAATATTTCTATAAAGGAAAAAAAAGTTTCCCATGTAATATTGCCTAAGGACACTGGAGTCATTAAGAGCTATGTTTATCACAGGAAAATATTTTTTAAACTGTAGAAGTTGTACAAGAGATTAAAAGGAAAAAAATTTAAAAAAGGAGAACAAATGCACCTAGGTCCAAAGCTGTGATTCTGAGTCTTCTTTAGAGAGTGCCTAACTTGTGTCTTAATTAATTAGTCTTATTTTAAATTCATTTGTTCTCCCCCTGCTTATAAATACTCCTCTGAAGACTTTGTGTAGCACTTTTCTAAATTCTTGATAAATGCCGGTGGGAAAAGATAACATAGCATTTCCCTGAAAACATAAGTCTTTCCTGTACTTAAATAAATCAAGAGGTTTAAATTAAAATAACACACACGTTACAAAAGCCCATATATTTGTTTTTGTTTTATACTTTCTGTATTTGTCACTGTTAAGCATTCATTGACAAAGAACAACTCCGGGTTTTGACAATATACTGCGAGCTGGAAATGTTGTGGTCAACAAAGAATAGATAAAATCAATCAATTATAATATCACTTTCAAGGTCTACATTTTTTGTGTGGTTCTGAATAATTTTTTCTATAGATGTGGAGAACAGAGTGCCAACTGGAAAAATTGATACCACTCTTTGAGCTACTATGGGTAAGTTAGCAGCAGGCATCTGTCTAGTCTCCTGCTCCGCTTAACTATTCCAAACCTGCTTAGGTTTACAGAGGGAAAATAATATCTGATGGCACGATAATAACTGCTGAGCACTACATCCAGTGATCACTATAGTTGTCATCACTATGACAAAAATAACGGGTGATGTACATAATAGTGAACTTCTGGCCTGAAAAATTGCAGATCCAATTTGATGTGATGGCTGGAGTTAAGTGTGAAACTATTCAAATAAAATCATTAAAACATTCTAAAAAGAATTTGCAGAAATTCCCCCGAGAAATTGAGTGGCTGTGGAAGAATTCTTAATGGAAAAATGTTTTAGTGCCTGAGAAATTCAAGCTATTTTTCTATAGAATAGAGCTATTTTTGTTGGAAAAATGATCTATCAACTTTCTTATCTGAACTTTCTCTTTAAATAATTGCCTTAAGAATTATACTTAAATTTTTTTTTGCCTTTAATTATCAAGAAAAGTTGGTAATACTTAAAAGAGAACATTTAGGTGTGAAAAAGACCCCAAACATGTGAAAATATACTTACTCATGCGATATAATGGATATGATGGATCATTGTGCATGTACACAGAGCTGGTTTGACTTGCATGCACAAAGGCATTGGAAATAGATAGGCGGACGTTCATGTACACCTCAGGCACTTTGGAAATGGAGACCTCTCTCCACTTCCAAAACAGGTAAGTTTCAGTTCAATTACAAGTGAAATATTGAATACTTTCTATTATCAAAATATTGGATTAATTTGGTGAGACCGTCTTTGTATTGCAACTGTTCTCACAAAGAAGCACATAAGCAATTTATCATTTGTCTAGCAGAACAGCATTTTGTTTATCATGTATATTTTGTCTTTTTAAATTACCTGATTTTCTCTCTATTAAAGCAGTGCAAAGAATGCTTTTTCTTTCTTTTGCAAGAAGTTTTTGCATCCTCAGGAAACGGTCTATTTGTATTAAGAAATATGCACAACTGAGTAGCAGTTCTATGAGCCAGTCTGCTTTCAAAATACTTTAATTCAAAAAATCGAATACACTAACTTCTGACTCTTTTTGAAAAAGACTATGAAAAAATATACAGTTTAATTCTAGCACAGCCCTATCTTTTCCTGTGCTTCATTTTATTTTTTAAATGATGGTCTATTGAGGAATGCTGAAGGAATGCAGTTTAAATTTACTAATGCCTACCTCAAAGTTGAGGAGAAAGGGAAGCCCATGCGGGTTTTTTGTGCTGTTACTGGGTTCTCTCAATGGTGTTATACCAAAGCTGCGATGCAATCACATGCAACAAAAAAGAAAATTAAAAAAACAGAGACATATCTGGGGCTGACCTTACTTAAAATTTATGTTTTTATTCTCAAAGTGAGTAGCTATAAGTGCATGAAATTCCTTATTTTGTGTGTATCAGTGGAAAGAGAATTGAGCAAGTTAGTTTCCTGCAATTCTTGTTAATTCTTTGGTGTAAGAGACCATGTTTTCACTGTGTGATTTGCAAAGTCCATGGTGAGCACGGCTCCTCATGTATGTCCAACCCTTCTAGATGCTATTGCAAAATGAATTATTTAACACTGAGAAGATTTTTGTATGTGTTGGTTGTTAAGAGAGTCTATAATCATAGTGCATTTAAAAGGAAAAATTCCCAATCTTCCCTGATTCAACTCAAAAGTTTAAATTTTGCTTTAAGGTAGGGTCTTCACGTGCAAAAATGACAGGACAATTAAAGAAAGTGTATGGGCCTGTTTCACTGAAATATAATTAAACGTAAGTTGAAGTGAAATAGTAAATTTAAAATTAGCGTTGAGAATAGAGATTAGATGTTGAGTTTAAGTGATACTATTTTCTATAATGTACAGTATTCTTTTGAGTTCTATCTGGAACAGTCCTGACAGATCTTTCCAAACTAAGTTTTTGTCTCTTTTATTATTGCATCACTTCATGTCTCATTTTTATTGCTTATCTTCTCCTGGTTTTGTATTTCAACTTCACAGAGCTGAGGTTTTACGTGCTATATTGTATTTATTAAAAATAATTAAGCATCAATTAATGACTTTTATATCATCATTATATACTAGATGAGGTGTTAACGTGCAACTCTGAAAGCACTTGAAGTGATTGGTTTGGCTGCCATGGAAAGAAATAATTTAAATAAAACTGAACAGAGAACAATACATTTTTTTCTGAATATTTGTCTTACCGAGAAAGGAAGCAATGTTCTGTACACATCACACAGTGGAAGACTTCCAGTACTGAAAAAAGATTTAACTGTATTGCAAAGATATTTCATGCAATGAAGGCAGAATGAGAGGTTTTCTTAAATCTGTCAGTATATTGATTTATTACACACACTCTGTAAAGAGCATAAGAATAGATCCTCAGCTAGAACGATTTATCAAAGCTCATTGTCATGGGATATCAATCTTCAGAAGCAGCGTAGGAATTCTGGTTTCAATTATTGTTTTCTGAAATTTTTATGCTAATCTCTGACAACTTTTATCTCACTTCTCTCAGATTTGAAGAGAGATCCAAGTCTTCAAATTGGACATTTATCCTTAGCAATGCAGTTTCTGTGAAAATGAAAAAGGTAAGATTCTGGATCACGTGTCACAACCCAGCTTTCACTGTAAAGGTCAATTGGATCCTCAAGGTGTGTACCGTGCCTCAGGATAAGCCAAGCTGCCTCCCTGAGAGCCTCTATCAGATGGAGCCTGCTGCATTCTAGTGCGTTAGACAACTTGCCTTCGAGGAAACTCATTTTATGAATTACATATGCTTAACTACTTTAGTATTATGGGAGCAAAACCCCTTGTGTTTCTGTCTGCAGATCGAAGGAAATACCTGTCCTGAGCTTCCTGAATGCTTTAGAATCCCTCCTGCTCAAGACAAATACCAGTGATCCCATTGAGGATCCAATTTATTAAGGCATCTCAACAATACTCAACTTACACTGTTAGACGCGGGTTCCATATCAGATGTACTACCTGGTCCAAAATCAGATAAACTGCAGTGGTAAGGTCCTATATTTCATGAGCAGTAAAAAGTTTCGTCACTTCTCTTGGTGATTTTCTTATGTTACAGTTTTGCGAGCCTTGATAATATTTGTCTAGTCTTTGCATAATAATCTCTTAGGAAAATATTCAGGCAGAAACCTGACTTCTATAGTGACAAAGTGATGGAAAGGAACAGTGTTCATGACATATCCTTGTCCTCAGAAATTCCATATTAATTTCTTGTAGGCAGCTTCCTGATCAGCATAGTTGATTCATTTGAACTTTGGTTTAGTGCCACAAAATCTTCAGTGACCCTCAGCATTTAATTCAGGATTTCACATAAATCAAGCTTTCTAAAACTATTTCCAATACGATAATTAGCAATTATTTTGTTGTGATTAGCTGGAGGTGAACGTACCCTCCTGACCTGCCAGGGGGTATGCTACAGACATTTAAAAATGTATTTCCATATATAAAAGTATGAAAATAGACTACTAAAAGTCATTACATTATGAATTTATATAGTATCACTCATCTTTAGATATACAAAAGATGCAACAAAATGCTTAAACATATATGTATCTTTTAAGTTTGTCACAACTATACTAAAGAATATCATTTAACTCTTCTGTAGCTTCACTTTAGAGCTTGCATAAACTTATAATTAAGCAAGTGCTTAAGCACTTTGCTGGATCTTGGCCTAAGAGCTTAATGATTATTTTACAGTATAATGACATGTCCAGTATGAAGGGAAACAAAACCCCTGTCTATAGGACTCATTTGCCATGAAACAGTCTGTCGGTATGTTGCATGATAATCAGTTCAGTTCAATGTACAGTAAATTGGATCATTATTATTAATTTTCTCATCTCCCAAGCAATTCATGAACCATTTTTAGAATTTCAACAGTTCATGAATCAGACAAAAATGAATTAAATAAGAACCCAGCCCACAATGGGATGATGAGTCAGAGTTCTTTTCTGTATCAGTGTCGACCAAAGTAAATCTGAAATCTAATGAGGATTGGCACTGTGGCAGAAAAGGCCATAATGAACATGAAACAATATGTTGAATTTACATGTCAAGACTTTTTGTTGATTTTGGCAATTTCACTGAAGATTATGTGAAAAATCCATAAACATCTGGATGAGAAGAGTGGGGGGTACCACTTTATATTAAAATGATGGAGTTTATATTGGGATACAATACTAAAAATGGAAGAGGAAAGTAGTTTCTTGCACAGCTGTTTCCAATTTTGCTAATCTATATTTCAGGCCAAATTCACGATGGAATTAAACCACAAATTTACACTGATGTGTATGTGTCTGAATTAAAGATACGGGGGAAAAAACTTTTGAAGATCACTAAATCTCAGTAATACTTTGGAGGTATTTAGTCAGCTTTATTTTCAGAAGACAAAATTAGCACATACAGCTGCTATTTGTGGGCCTGTAGTTTTTGAAAGTGAAGGACTAAGTTTACAAAAGGACATATGCACATTTTTAGGCTCTGAAACATGGGTGCAAAAACAGCTGTTCAGAATCTAAGCCTATGTTTCAGTCTGAGATCAAAAAGTTTTGCTCTAAAGGTTCTGTGTAAACATTTCAACTTGAAGAGGCTGAGTATCTGCAAATTTTAATGGTAGTTTTTAACAGATTCATATATATGTATTAAAAACATAGGATTCAGCAACAGCTTTATTCTAAACACATGGAAGTATGCGTCTCCGCATCTTTTTGTAAAACACAACCAATGAATAGCCTATTGTCAAGTTTTCTCAGTGTTTAGGAAACAAATCATACTCATAGCCAAAACCAGTATGCTTCAGTAAAAAGGAAAGAGTGAAGAGATCAGAGGAAAATAATAGTGTTTAACAAAAGGTCATGATGAAGCTCCTAAAATTACTGCTGTTCGCATACAACTAATAACTTCCTTGTTAAGATTTCCTATTTAGTAGGTATAATTAAAGGTAAAATGAAGGTACTTTATAACAAAAAAAGAAAATTGGGATACAGAGGACATCCTATTGTACTACAGTGACAGTATGACAAAGATTTCAGTGGCGGGATTGATTTTGCAGCCCTTGTCAAAGACAGTGTCAGAAACTGGATGTTTCACGCATTGAAATGTCTTGGAATGGCGGTCCATGCGTCTAACGGGAGGGCAGGCCACGCTCTGCTAAAGGCCAGACAGCACCCTGCTCCGCCCCCAGCCTGAGCTGTCAATCACTGCACTGGGGGGGGAACACAGCCTCTGATTGGCCAGATGACTGGAAGTCCCACCTCAGGGGCGGGCCCACACTGTGCCAAGGGGTTAAAAGGAGTGACCACGAGGTGACCAGCCCTTGGGACCCTCCCTTCTCTGGGACTGCAGCTGGGAACCCAGGAGTTGGTACCTATATGTGTGTTTTTCTGTACCTCTTCTGTGTTTCTCTCTTAATCCTCTTGTCATGGAACTTTTCGGGTAATGCAACATCTTAATGTTTTAAAGACTTCTAGGTTGAATTGGCTAAGTTTATGCTAAGTTAACATTAAGTAAATGCTGACTAATGCTATAATAAGTGTTTTGTATTGAATTCGATGTTGTGTTTTGTCCTTTACCAAAGTTCCTTGATATTCTATGTTTTTGCCAGTAAATTTCTGTGTGAATTTCACCTCTTGAGAGTATCTAGTGTTTATTTCTCCTTTGTGCTAATACAGAATAATGGAACCTTGAGTTTAACCCCTGGATTTATGATCTGGGGTGTAACAGAGCGTAAAGACAGTATATCTTATTTAGACCAAATAGTAAATGTGAAAGTGTGGTGGTTTAACGCCAGCCAGAAATTTAACTCCAAAAAGCCACTCCGCTTTCCCCCACTGTCTCCAGTAAGAGATGCTCAAAACTGGAGGCAGTGCCTTGAAATGACAATTTACTGAAAGCAAAGAGTAGTGGAATAAGAAACACACAATGACAGCAGCAATATTAACAGCAAAAGTAGACAAAAAGTGCTTTACAAATAAAAGGTGTTCACCATCTTGACTTAGTGCTGCAGGACAAAGGCAGGATGGTGGGCGCTCCATGTAGGTTGAGTCTGCGTGGCCCCTGGGACAAGACAAGATGGTGGCTGTTCCTGTGCTCAGCACCACATGGTCTCCCCAGACAAAGACTAGATGGTGAGTGCTCCTCACAGCTGGCTCTCCCTGTCAGTGAGCCTGAGATTATGGAAAACAATGATGGACAAGCCCCTGATATCTGTGTCATACTGCACTGCCATGCCGGACTCGATTCGGCACAGCTGCTTCCAGCACCCGTGCCTCCACTTTGGACAGCTCCACCCGTCTCCACCCAGCTCTGCTTGGCTTCTTTTGGTGTGGTCGCTTTTGGCTTGCCTCGGATTGGGCTTGCCTCTGCCATTCTGTTCCTTGCAGATGCTTCCTGCATGGGAAGGGGGTGGGCACTGGCAGCAGAGGACAGCATCCACAGGGCTGATCCCCACAACCTTCCTGATGGAGAGAGGAAGAGAAAATCACCCACTTCTAGGAGTGTGGTTGCATTGTCTTCCTCCCAGCACCACAACCCCCCAGAGATGAAGCGTGTGGTATAGAATAGCAACTTGGCCATGTCCGCACATGGCTAAGCTCTGCCCCCTTTCTGCAACCAGAACATAAAGAATAAGTGTATTTTCTGACATTAAAAAAATGTTTTTACTTGAACATATTTAAGTGTGATCATCAATTTTGAATGCTCAAGATTTTCAGGTTAAGTAACTGTTTGCTTCTTTTACTTCTATAACTAATGATAGCAATAAACTCTTTTGTAACATTTGCTTCTTTACAATCTGAAGTTGAAGGAATTTATATTTTTGTGATTTTAGCTTGTTTTTTCTGTCATTATACACTTGGAACTGTTGACCACTCCAAAAGTTGGACATTTCTTGGTGCAAGAAGTAAAACTATCCTTTTTAATTAAAAAGGAAATTTGGAGGGAAGTTACCACAATTTTAGTGCAGCTACTAACTTTTGAATATTGCGTAGAGCTATTTACGGTTCAAAAAAAATAAGAAGTTGTTACTATAGAAACTACTAAATCACATGATTTACATGCTATTTGGAAGAGATAGTCTTTCTTAACTGAGATACTAACAGATACGTCATTAGAATTGTGGAGTTTATAGGTTTATATCTCTAACACCAGAATGTCAACAACAGCTTACCGTGGATTTTAAGTAAAGGACATTGCTTAACTGAAGGAAGTAATGGCAAACTATTTTTGAAGCTGGGGGTTGTCATATATTTTTGTCTAAACATCTTAGATCATTTCCACTTAGAAGTGCTGTGTTCTAATTGATTATAGACTAAGGCCTAAGCTTTATTTCAAAACTGAAATGAAGAGTAGCTGCTCTTCTGTTCCTAATGAGTTCTGATAGCTTTATAATCTCAAGCTTTAAAGGATGATCTAGAAAAATAATAAGCTGGAAAACAAATTTAGTAAAATAACAAGTTTCTGAATGCAAGAGATCTATAAAGAACTAAATTGTTAAAGAGCTAATACCAAAATTAAGAAGCAAGAAGAGAAATTTTTGAAAGTTTATGGTATGTAGAGAAGCTTGAAATTTTCTTAAGGCCAAAGTAGTATTCCTCAGAAACTGGGAATCTGACCCAAAAGAAGCAGTATCTGCGTAAGCGATAATGCTGAAACGCATCAGGGGTAATAAGGAAACCTGCCTGAAGATTTACAGTCTCATTAGAATTCTAGTCATTTTAAAATGGTTTCAGATCTTGTGTCTGAGCCTAGTCTTAACTGCCAGCTGTCACTCATATTGCCAAGTCAGTATTTTTTCTACTGTCATGGCCAGTCATCTGTCTCTGACCATTCCTGAAAATACTAATGTCATTAAATAGTTGGAATAATGCTAGTCATTAACAAAACACGGCTTGTTGAAATAATTGACTGCCGTTTTACAATAATTCCAGTGATTGAAAAGACACCTTAACGTATTTCATCTACTCAGTGCAGAATGACAAGACCAAACCATATCTAAGAATGGACAGTGGGATTCATTAGTTGGAAAAGGTTGGGACTGAGGCTCGGGTTGCAAATCAAAAGACTGAGGTTTTGTTGATATGCAGAAGCTTTCTTTGTAACTTCTTCTCATGAGAGAGAGTGTCCCTGTTTTCTTTTTCATAACCTTGCTGATTTGTTTGAAAACCATCTCTTGCAAAACAAATTTCCTCAGCAAAAGTATTTTAAATAGATATCACTGATATTGTTCCTCAGGTGCGCGTGTCTGTAACTTTACTGAATTGGACTCAGTGATCCTGATGCGTCCCTTCCAACCCAACATATTTATTCGATGATTCCCAGCTGCCTCTATGGAGCTTCAGGCTTGAAGTGATTTTACCCTTGCAGCAGGGACACACAGGAAGAAGGCCCATCACTGTTATCTTTGCCACCATTTTTTCCTTAAGTTACAGTGAAGCCAATATTCCTCCCTCCTTTTTTCAGACTTTATTATGCCTTTCTAGTAGAATGCTTATGCACTGTCTTTACTTCTTAAGCTCTCATTTTCGACTCAGCTTTGTTTGATGGATAATATAGAAGGATATGGAAATGCAGAAGAACATGGCAAGAAGAGAATGCTGATTAAACAGTGGGTAAAACATTGAACAGTGTAGTGACTGAAAATGTATTATGCACACAGCTTCAATACTAGCTATTACATGTTTACATACCTTCATCCCCCCAGCAAATCCCAAAAAGTTATTTTTTTGAATACATAGTTGAAGGAGTTCAGCCTTTACTAGATCTCTTGCAGGAGCAAAATGACATTTTCCCTCACTCAAATTCTACGTTATAGTATCAGAAAAAGTGTGTGAAACTATTGTGTGAATTGTAATGATAACAATACTTCAACAAATTGGGGCAAAAATGTATTCAAATTTTTATGACATTCTTCTGTATACTCTCTCCTTTAGATAGTGAGGTTTACATAAATGTCTTTAAAAATCTGCCTGTTGTTATTCTGCAAGTTAAAAAATCTGTGTAGCTATTATATTCTAGAATATGTTTTAAATATTTGTTAGCCAATTACAGCAAAGTCTTTCATTCAAATTCAAGGAAGTTAGTAGGTCTGTAAATATACATATGTTTTCTGTAATTTTTTTGGTATACGGATGCCTTAAACCTCATAGTGTGTGCATACATTGGGGTAGGTGTCATGAAAAACAAAATGCTGTTTTTTAAAAGCATCCTCTATTATGGGCATGTTATTTTTGTTTCAAGTCAACTAGATGATCCCAGTTTCTAGGCTTTTTTGACAGGCAGCTGACACCTCCTCTAAACATTTGAACCATAGATGTGATATTCAAAAGCTAAATATGTCTGGATGGTCCTCAGATCTCGACTGGGAAATTCAGGATCCCAGATCTGGATGGAAATTTCAGGATGAATCCTAACTGAGTTTTGGACAGGATGTTCATATATTCCATCCCTTCTTTGTATTTTATAGAATCCAGGTGAACGAGCAGTTACATGTTGACTCTTGTCCCAGAATTTAAATATAGCCTAAGTGAACTCTTGCATACTATAGACAAGAGGGCTGTGCAGCTCCTTCCTGCCTTTACCCCTTGGTTGTAGTTGCAAGACAAGAAAAAAATGAAAAATGCATGAAAAAGAGCTGTTTTGCATTGCTCAGCACCAGGGTGCTCACAGTACCTACATCTTAACCATCAATAGAATATACACTGTGCTCATGTAAAAAAAATTGGGCCAAACAGTTCATGGAATTGAAACACGATGTCCATGCTTTTGTTCATGTGTGCATCTCAGTAATTGTTGCTGTATTGCTAGTGTGGAGGCTGTCTCATTTCCCTGAAATAAATGGGCACATTTGGTCAGAGCAGTGGGTAAATATGAACTACCCTTTTGACTTTCTGAGGAGGCAGTTCCACCTTTCATTCTGCTTATCTTTTTGAAAAGCCATTGGAGTCCTGATAAAGATTTCAGGTTGGGACTTTGTTGATAAATTTGTTACTGGACCTGGTGCTCATCAGTGCAGATGAGCTCATTAAAGGAGTTAAGATTGTTGCAGCCTGGGACGATGTGACCATGCCCTGGATGAGTTTGTGATCTGAAGAAGTGTGGTGTGGCGAGGAGCAAAGTCAAGACTCTGAAATTTGTGAGAGCAAAATTCTAGCTGTTTAAGGAGTTGGTGAATGAGATCCCGTGGGTAACTGTCCTTATGAGCAGAGGGGCTGACCAGAGAGATGGCAAGTCTTTAAGGCCACTTTTCTTAGAGCACAGGAGCTCTCCAGCCTGGTGTTCAGGAAGTCAAGTAGAGCAGGCTGGAAACCAGTGTGGCTGAGCAAGGATCTGCTCCCTAAATTGAGAAGTAAGAAAGAAATGCACAGCCAGTGGGAGCAGGGACAGGTGACATGGGGAGTGGACAGGGATACTGTTCAAATATGTAGGGATGGGATCAGGAAAACGGAAGTAAAGCTGGACCAGGGCTTGGCAAGGGATGTGAAGAATAACAGGAAGGGATTCTATAAGTACATAGGTCAGATAAGAAAGGACAAGTAGAGTGTACTCTGCCTCAGAAGCAAGAAGGGTGAATTGATGGCAATGGAGATAGAGAAGGCTGAGGTACTCTGAGTTCTTTGCCTTGGTCTGCACTGGCAATCAGGCTTCCCACTTGTCTCAAGTCGCTGATTTTCTGGCTTGGTGTGTGGGCAGTGGAAGCCTTCTCACTGAACCACATCATGAAGCTGAGTAGCCGTAAGTCTGTGGTACTTGATGACATGCATCCCAGGATCCTGAGGGAACTGGGTGATGTTGTTGTGAAGACACTCCATCATATTTGAAATGTCAAGATAGTCAGGTGAAGTCCCTGGTGACTGGAAAAAGGGAAACAACACTCACATTTTCAAAAAAGGGAGAGAAGAAGTTCTGAGGAGCTTCAGACTGGCCAGCCTCACTTGTGCCTGGGAAGGTAATGGAGCAGATTGTCCTAAAAGATGTGCTAAGGCACATAAAAGACAGGGACGTGATATGAGGCAGACAGCACTGTTTTACTGAGGGCCAGTACCTGACCAATCTGGTAACCTTCTGTGGTGGAGTGAGTGCAAGAGTCATCAGGGGAAGACTGACAGATGTCTGGACGTTTATAGTGCCTTCAATACAGTCCCACATATCATCCTTTTCTCCAAATTACAGAGACATGGATTTGATGGATGGAATATTCAGTGGTTAAGGAGTGAGCTAGATGGACGCAGCCAGTTGTGTACAGTGGCTCTATGTCCAGGTGGAGGCCAGTGATGAGTGGTGTCCCTCAGGACTCTGTCTTGGGACTGGTGCTCTTCAATATCTTCATCAACAACATAAGCAGTGAGATTGAGTGCGCCTTCAGCAAGTTTGCAGATGTCGTGAAGCTGGGAAGTGCAGTTGACACAACAAAAAAGGTGTGACCAACAGGTCGAGGTAGGGAATTTTACCCCTCTCCTCATGAGACTTCACCTGGAGTGCTGCCCTCTGGGATTCTCAGAACAAGAAGGATGCAGACCTGTTGCAGCAAGTCCAGAGGGCCATGGAGATGACCGAGGGCTGGACTACCTCTCCTACAGGTACAGGCTGAGAGAAGAGATGTTGTTCAGACTGGAAAAGAGAAGGCCTCAGGGAGATTTCATTACAGCCTTCCATTTACCATAAGGGGGCTTATAGGAAGGAGGGAGAGGGAAGGACTTTATTTATAGAGGCAGATAGTGACAGGACAAAGGGCAATGGTTTTAACCTGAAAGAAGGCAGGTTTAGTTAGAGGTTAGTGAGAAATTCTTTATTTTGAGGGTGTTGAAGCACAGGTGCAGATTGCCCAGAGAAGTTATAGATGCCCCATCCCTGGAAGTGTTCAAAGCCAGGTTGGCTGGGGCTTTGAGGAACCTGATCTAGTGAGTGGCATCCTTGCCCATGCCAGAGAGATTGGAACTAGATGATCTTTAGGATCCTTTCCAGCCCTAACCATTCTATGATTCTATTGTTCTACATTTGTTCAGTCGTATTGACTTATTCATGGAAGGTTAACTCTTAACTAGCTTTCTAGGTGAATTAGAAGCTGGACTTTGTAGCAAATTGCTTTTTTTTCTGAGTAAATTATTTTGATTAAGCCATCTTCTGGATGAAATTGCCTGAATAAATGCTTTTATATGTAATATATAGCATTTTGATCTCATATTATGCATGTCCTGTTTGTTGATTTCAGATTATTGCAATAAATCAGCTTTTTTAGAAACAGGCACAAATCCAGCATATCATCATTAGATTACAATAATTTTGTAGAATGACATTTAACTCACGTTTTCATTAAAACTACTTTTTACTCATTTGATTTCTTTTAATTCAGAAGTGGAAAAAAGCCTTTCCATCTGTTCTTCTCTATTTGCTTTCTTCTTTAAAACAATTTTGCCCTTCTGTTTTGCCAAAAATAGTTGTACTTAACTAACTGAAGTATGATTCTACTGTGCAACTCACCACATCTCTCAAGAAATTGTTTACTGTTCTTGCTGTTGTTTTAATATCAAGACATAAAGGAACATTTGAGTTCAGTGTTTTCTGCACTCCTGACATAGGTGCTGTTTTGCACATTTCAGGTATGATGTCTTATTAGCGAAAAAGTAGATAAGATTATAACAGCACAAAAAACCCCACCATTTTAAATATTATTATATTACTTATCATTAATAAAAGCTCCATTCATGATTTTAAACAATTTCAATAGCATTTTTTTTCTTTGGAACAGAACTTCTTGCAATGGCTGAGTCAATCGTTATGCTAATGGAATGATTAGAGGGTAAAACATAAAAATCTTTCTCCTAAAGTCCATGAGGCTTTTTTCCCCTTAAATCTAATTGTGAATAATAATTAAAGATTCACAGAAGCAATTGTAAAATCAATAAAATTTTTTGTTGGGAAAGAAAAATCTTGTAGTTGCATTTCTTGTTGAATATCTGTTTTCAAAACTACATATAATTTTATTTCTTAAAACAGAGAATATAAAGGCAGTGATAGATATGATGAACCTTGACAAACTGCTCTTGACAAACTGTAGGCTTTGTCTATATCTTAATAAACAAACTGTTACAGTATGGTGGTCTAAATGAAATCCTGAAAAGGTGAT
The DNA here is from genome assembly GCA_013398055.1 of Ifrita kowaldi. NCBI lineage: Eukaryota > Metazoa > Chordata > Aves > Passeriformes > Cinclosomatidae > Ifrita > Ifrita kowaldi. Next base: position 69,815 of record VZRS01007384.1, read on the forward strand.
TAAACGGACACTTTAAAAACTAATGTGAACAGTATTTGTTAAAAGTTAAGCAGTCAAACTCATAAGACACTTCGTGAGGTTTCCATTAAAAATCATTCCATAGTCCCATCCAGCTTTGTACTTTCATGGATGATTTGGATGATGGGATAGAAAGGATGCAAATTTTCAGATTACGCAAAGCTAAGACGGCCTGCAAACCTGTCAGAAGTCAAGATGCAAATTTGAAATGAACTAAAAGAGTGATGAGTCGTTTAAAATAAATGATTGCAATTAAATTAAGAGAAGTGCGAGATTTTTATTTGGGAAACATCAATTCCCTAAGTGCAAAGTTAAGACTACTGGTGTACTGGTATTTTTGTGGAAGAGGATCTAGGGATGCTGAGTACAACATCATGCTGTGATGAAAAAGAACTTTCATAATGAGCTACACAAATAAAAATATTTTTTTTAAACACTGTTGTATTTTGAAAATATTTTCTCTCTTCAGTTCAAATGGTACCTTGAGCTGAAAAGGAAAAAGACAAAGCAAAAAAATTTAATTTGAACACTGGAAAACATGCTACTTATACAGTGATTTTTGAAGAACATGGGTATGCTCAATCTAGAGACAAAATCAGACAGAAATACCGGGCCACTTAAGTGTTCGAAGTTCTTGAAACCCCTGAGGAGTAAGAACAGTTTTGTGTGTTTATTTGGGGTAGGATGAGAAGCACTTGGGCTTAAATAGCCTAAACTTAAAAAGTCATATGTTAAGAAAAAAAACCAACTTTAGGAAAGTAATGCATTCAATGAGATTATTTAGAGAAATTGTGAAATACTTGTCGGACATTTTTAGACAGCACGACGCATACTAAATGTGAAGAATGATTGAGGTCATATTGCTACAGGCAAGACAATCTCTTCAGGGTACTTTTTGTACAATTCTGAAAATTTCTATTCACATGGAAAACTCATAAGCTCAAGTCGTAAAAATAGATTCAGAACCAAAAAACAGTACTTTAATATTTTGTTGTTGAAAAATATAGGACATAAAACATGATCTTTGAAAGATTCTGTATTATTGTCCATTTTACCTCTTTTTAGGTTTTATCATTTTAATTGCAACAGGAGTCAAATTAGGCTTATAATGTAAATCACCTCAACTACTTACACCACATATACAATTCTAAAGTGAGTAAGCCAGGTGAGATACAGAAGTATTTCATGCTGCATAAATAAATAATGTCCAGTCTGAACTTCCCCTTATGCTACTTCATTTCATTTCCTCATGTTCTACCACCAGTCACCAGGAGATTAGCACCTGCCCCTTTAGGAAGATGTAGAGTGTGATGAAGGCACCCCTCGGTCTTGTAAACAAAACGTGGAAATTTACATAAATGTCACGTTTTTTAAAGCAAAAAATTTCACTATTGTCTGAAATTCAGGCAGTCAGTAACTTTTAAAGACCAAACCTTTTCTCTTTTAAGTTTCTCTAAGACATCTTGATTTCAGAAGCGTTGGGATCAGTCCATTCATTACCTATCAATCATATATCCAGTATGTTTGTATGCAGGGCCACTGCTTCCTAGGCAAATTTTCAGTCTGCTATAAATTACACCACACTGATTGCAGAGAGATTTTAACTTCATAGTTTGGACTTTTTAAACTATTTTCAAATGTATCCCATTTTTCTTAATTTTTATATTTCTCTTGATTTTTACAAAGGACATTTCACAGCCTGCTCAAGGGCTCATATATTGCATCAAAGAAGGCGGGGAATGTATGATGTATATTAGCTTCAGAATCACATCTGTGAGCTCAGATTGGATGAAAGGTCATAAACACAATGAATGTTGCTAGGTAACAGTGCCTTTTAGTCAATTTAGTTGTGAAAATGAAAGGGTTTTTTTGTACAAAGATAGCCTATTTGGATAGTGTAGTGAACAGTCACTTTATTTTGATCTTCAGAGCTGTAATTTCAAAATAACAAACCTTTTCCCTTGAGAAAAAAAAAAAAAAAACAAAACACATTTTCTCTATTTACAATGTACTTTACCGGAAAACATTCAAAGTCATGATAAAAATGAAAGTTGAGAGAGAGGAAATTATGATTGTTCCTGATTAACGAAAGAATAATTTGTTACTTGTAGTGCCTTTTCAATTCAAATTGAAAAATGTTAATCATTAGGGAGCAAAGGTCTATCTACTGAAACACTGTAAACCCTAGAGCAGCACAAAAAGAATAATAAAACAGCAAACCTGTTCCTCTTTAAAAACATTTTATTTTAAACCAAGCACTCTTTATGAAAGCTATTACTTCACTTTTGAGGAATCTTGACTCTTGTATTCTTTAAAATTGTTAAATCTCAAAGAAAACAAACTATTACTAATATGGCTGAACTGAAAGTTTACATTAGCAAGTTGAATGGATGATGCAATACTAGATTTGCAGATGATATAATCAAATACAAAAGTTTTTTTCTGTTTTCTTCTTTTTTTATAAAGATCACATTTTTTATGAAGTTTTGCACTCACATGATTTCATATTAGATACAGTAATTTTATGCAATGGCTACTTAGAGTCAAAAGAAAAACTGCTTTGAGAGGAGGAACTTGAGCTCATTAGTCTCACTTGAGACTAATACAAGTTAAGAATTTAATTTATGCTCTGTATTTTTGTGTAATGACTCAAACCAGCTTCAGTAGCAGGAAATAGCATAATCAAATTCAAGTTGTCTGTTTGCTCAAGTTGTTGTTTGATGTTTTAGATCCCATGGGTAAAAAGAATATAAGTATACACCTAAATTAGTGTGTTTAAATAGTGCCATAAAGATTGAAGATTGATTGTGATGAAATATATCTATTAGCTATTATCTATATCTATTAACTATGAGCTGTTGGAGAGCATCCAAAGGAGGGCCATGAGGATGATGAAGGGTCTGGAGGGGAAGCCATAGGAGGAGTGGCTGAGATCACTTGGTTGGCTCAGCCTGGAGGAGACTGAGGGAAGACCTCATTGCAGCCTACAGCTTCCCCATGAGAGGAGCAGGGGCGGCCGACACTGATCTCTTCACTCTCACGATCAGTGACAGGGGCTGAGAAAATGACATGAAGCTGAGTCAGGGGAGGTTTAGGTTGGATATCAGAAAAAATTTTGCACCAAGAGCATGGTTGGGCACTGGAGCAGGCGCACCAAGGATGTGGTTGCCAAGCCTGACAGAGTTCAAGAAGCATTTGGCCAACTCTCTCAAGCACATGATGTGATTCTTGGGGAAGGTCCTTTTCAAGGCCAGGAGTTGGACTCGATGATCCTGATGGGTCCCTTCCAATTCAGCATATTCTATGATTTGATAATATTCTAGATATAATATTCAGTGTAGTTGTACCAATAAATATATGGATCTGCTTCTTACCTGATGAACTGAAAAAGCTATTATTGTCTAAAATTTTAAACAGTAGAAAGGTGTCTTTGATATCTGTATTGTTAGTGGCACACTTGCCATGTCATCTTGCCTTGATTTGAAGGGCTTCTGCAGAGTCCAGATCCTTTGCAAGCCACAGCTACAACTCCCTCTGCTTGTTTTCCTGACTGCTTCTTCAACTGCTGGTTAGAGTCTGCTTTTATTATCATTTCACTTTTTTAATAAAAATACACTTTTATATTTCAAAGGTTGCTATTTATTTTAATCCTTGCAATATCACTAGGCATTGACATAGATACAGAAACGCCTGCACTCTGCATCATCCCAGCCAAGAGTTCTAATAACATCTGTTAGTTTAATTCTAGAACGCATAAATAAATTATGCTTGTCAACTTACTGTGGCTTTTTCACCCGATGATAGACTTGTAACTGCAGTTAATTTTCTTAGAAAATGATTGAACATTGTGGAAAGTGTGTGTTTGGAGAGTATTTGCAAGGAAGTAGATATTATGCTTCTACATCATCAGTGATACTCCGTGGTACAGTATTCTGATTCCTTGCTGCCCACACCCCTCCCAGTTGCTCTGCCGAGGCTGATTCTGTCTGGAAATATTATGCTATATATTCATTAGCTGTTCAAGTGAAAGAAGGTATTTCAGATATTTCTAAAAGCAAGATGATGCAGGGCTGAATAGGTGTCCAGTGAAGCTGCATGCATTTCATTTTCTCTTTATCAACGTATTTGGTAATGTAGGAAAACTTTTTTTAATAGAAATTGATTTGACCAAGAGTGAGGTACTAGCTCCAGCAAATTGCAGTAAGATAGTTATATCACATCAGTCCCACTCAGAGTCCAGGGATCCAAGACATATGGCAATTAGCTCTGGTTTTCCAAATTGTTTTGGTGTTATCAATGACTTCCACAATTTATAGCCACTTACTAAAATAAAAAATAAATTTTAGTATGATAAACTATTTTTTGCTTGTTTGTAATTTTAGAGTTGCTTAGTATAAAAACAGTCCTTGTAAAAAAACATAAGATGAAGGTAATCTGAATATGTGAGATAAATATAATTTGGATTTCCATACCACAAAAAGTTGCTGTTCAGATAATGGAGTCAACAAACCTAGTGTTCTTGTTGTTATAAGTTAGCATATCAGTGGTATTGTTTTGTACCTTATTGTATCAATTGCTCAGCTATCTTCTCTAGTGAGGTTAGATCATGTAGATAAATTTGCCTGCACAATTTTTTTTTCACTTATACTGCTCAAACCTGATAATTTAGTTCAGAACCTTATTTCAACTATGGAAATTTATAATTAGAAAATATTCTGTTTGATCTCTGTATCATGTTCCATGAAAATCTCTTACTCAGAAAATTATTGAATTAAAAGTATTGTATGGTGTTAACAAAAGTATCAAAGTATCTCTTAGAACAGATTGAAGGGAGTATAAACTAAGGCCATAAAGAACATTTTTTATAAACTAATATGACATTCTATTCAAAATAAGACATAGCATTACCCTGGATGAATTCTTACTGCAAGTGCAGTGGCTGTGGTTAGACTTGTGAGTTTTAGAAAGAAGCTTCATCCCTATCTCAAAATGCTCTGTGCATGAAAATTAGCTGTTCTAAAGGCTGGTTATCTTTATTGCTACTCTTCCACTTACAACTGTTTTACATACAGAGGCAACATGGTCTACTTATTTCTCTTTGATATTCTTTTCTGTATACATTCGCATATAATTTTATAGGCTTCTATAGATATATGGCGATGTTACTGTTCACATTGTGCTCTAATCCTCATGACGCTCTTTCAGTCATGCCAGGAGAAGTGTTTGTGCAGATGTATAGTAATCTGGAATGGGAAACTGAACTGGCAGAAGAGCAGTCAATGGGCAAAAGACAAGTGTTGGGGGAAGACAAAGAAGAATGAAAAAGTGGCAAGGTAGGGAATGCTTTACCACTGTAGCACAAATTAAAGGTAATAGTAAACTGTAAGCTTAACCTTGTCATTGTAGTACAATACAATGAAAGTTTGCACTCAGATGATTGTTTATTCTGATTCTTGCCAGCCTTTGTAAAATTCAGTGCATTTGAAGGGAAAGAACCTCATAGAAGTGGATAGTATCATATGCTATAGCAGTATTTTAGATGCTAGGGAATATTTAGTTGTGAAAACACTGGTGACTCCGGACCAACAAATGGATAAACAGAAGTTTCATTAAAAATATCTTGAATTCAACAAAATGCTTTTTGCCTTAAATTTCAAAACCATATTTTTTTTTATAATGAGGTGCCATTAAGGTTAAACACAGGAAAGCATTTTACTACCAAAGCTGTTTGCTTTCTCATTTGTCCAATAGGCAATGCTTCAATATTTACTACATGGGGGTACCCATTTAATTGCCATTAATACCCATTAAAATACCTATTAAAAGAATCACTGTTCTGCTGTCACATGATGTGCATGTTGCAGCTTTAATTGGAAAAAATTGCAACGAGTTTGGTAGGTAATAGTTCTGTTTAATACTAGGATGAGTTTAAAATTCTTCATGACCTGGAGAGCTGGGCAGAGAGAAACCTAATGAGGCTTATCAAGGACAAGTGGAGGGTCCTGCACCTGAGGAGGAATAACTCCAAGTACCAGCACAGATTGATGTAGTAGAGAGCTGCTCTGTAGCAAAAGATCTGGGAGTCTTGGTGGATGACAAGTTGACCATGAGCCAGCAGTGTGTCCTTGCTGCCAGGAGAGCCAGTGATATCCTGGGGTGTATCAGGACAAGTGTGGCCAACAGACTGAGGAAGGTGATCCTGCCACTCTACTCAGCCCTAGTGAGGCCACATCTGGAGTACTGTGTCCAGTTCTGGCCTTTTCAGTACAAGACAAGGAGCTACTGGAGAGGGTCCAATGGTGGCTACAAGGATGATTTGGGGTCTGGAGCATCTCTTATGAGGAGAGACTGGGGGAGCTGGGCCTGTTTAGTCTGGAGAAGACTGAGAGGGAATCTCATTAATGCATATGAATATCTCAGGTGCCAAGAGGATGGTGCCAGACTCTTCAGTAGTGCTTAGCAACAGGATGAGGAGCAATGGTCATGAGCTAAAACACAAGAAGTACCTCCTCAACATGAGGGAGAACTTTACATTGAGGGTGGCAGAGCACTGGAAGAGGCTGCCCAGGGAGGTCGTGGATTGTCCCTCCCTGGAGACATTCAAAATCCACCTGGACGTGTTTCTGTGTAACCTGCTC